>JAAAKL020017567.1:0-10559 GCA_010016065.2 Carybdea cf. marsupialis auct. non (Linnaeus, 1758)
GTTGATTCTGAAGTCATTCGAGAATACCCGTTATTTTTGTAGCAATGATGTGATATCGCTGCCCAGTAAGGAGCAATCTTTGCACAAGAGCATTTACTTGTATTCAACCTATAGTGTGAAATAAAGGGGAGAGGTAGGGAGGGAAAGTTATTGTTAGAAAGTCATCTGGTATAAGGCTTGGGAGGTTGAACGAAAATGCTAAATAGCCTGGGATAAACACCGTCTATTTCAAACTACAGAGTACATGCCAAGATCACCTAAACCCACCCTAGCTCTTACTCCAGCTACTTCCATGTGCCATCATGACCTATAAATGGTTTCTTCCGACAGGAAAAATAACTTGCCTTCGATACTTTTAGTTGACGTTGAGCTAGCCCAGATAGCTTTGCAGACATTATCAAACGTCAATATTATCCTCCAGTCATCACTTCCTCCTCCCGGGTCAACGGCCTTTTTTAATATTTACGGATGCTCTCTTAATTTTGTTGCAATCCTCTCCCTGATCACTGCCTCGGAGGACCCAGTTTTGGTTCCCTAAAGTGATTTTAGAGCGAAATGTTCACTTGAAGAGTCGCGGCCCCCTATAGCAACTCAATCCGGCACAATGTAAAAACTTCGTTCTGTACATTGGTTTAGTGGCTATCGGAGTGGGGTGCAAAGTAATCCGATATGCTAGTGATCCGGTATAGTGTAACTCCAGTCTAAAACTTGAGAATATATCATAGAAGGCGCGGCTAAACCTTCTGCTGTAAACGATTTTGAGAATATGGGGTGCTGCTAGTTCCAAACCAACGCACACCGAGTTGGGGCTACACCTTCAGCTCATGTATTCTGACGGCTCCGCCTTGTATGAAAATTTGAACCTGTCTGTTCACGAGGGTCTTCTCACAAAATTTCTGTTAGAGCTGGAAGTGGTGATGCGACAAAATCTCTGTAGTGATCAAGAAATTAAAAAAGTCTGGAAAGAGATATTCTCAAGTTAGAGAAGGAAAATACTGTAAAACGGACTCTTGGAGCGTTTGAAGATTCCTTTTAAGCTGCGGAATATCTATCATGGACCTAAAATCCTTGTTTTCACGTGATGACTTTGATTTACTGAGCGATTGTTTATTGTTTATTAACACATTTCAATATAACTCAGTTTCATACCAAAGCTGATTTTTTGTTCATTGTTTGAAGGAGAACAATAATGCAGCCTCTCTTCAATGATTGCTATAACAACTCTCGTTCACAAACACTGCAGGAGACACAGGTGATCCAGGTTGTGTTGTTTTAAGTCACAGCTGGAGGAATTAAATGTATTACCTCAATGAATCTACTTTACTTTTGGCGCTGTGTGAACACTTAAGCCTTGAAACAGGATAATATTTACGGTTATAGAGAACTAGCCGTGCCGGAAGGCGCCTCAGCATTTTTATCTGCTCGGGTTGTAAGATTTAAATTGCTAGGATTGGGAAGCTATGCCGATCTCAGCAACTGAGAGAAATGATAATGGGCCGAGAACGCTTGGCAGGCCATCCAGACCAAATAGCAGACTCTCTAGATCGAAAGCAGATGATACATCGGCAAAAAGTGGAGCTCAAAGGTAATTTCTAGAAGTTCCTAAAGGCTACAATATCAAGCAAAAACAGACTACTTTAGTTTTTGTTGTTGATAGGGCTGTCATTAAGTTTAACATTGCTGCCCTCCGAATTTTAGTTTCAACATGTTACAGTAGCGGGAAAAAGACTCATTGAACAGATTGTAATATCTTGATAATGTATCCCGGTGGTGAAAAGGCCATATAGGCGATAGATATCGATGTTGCAAACACAGATGTATTTTATTGAGGAATAGATTTTGGAATGTTTGTATAGTGTACAAACAGCAAAGCCTCAGTGCGAAAAACGTTAATGCCCTATGATTTACATGGTTTACTACTATCAGATATAAGAATGTAAGTAAGACTCATTCACGACACATTTGTCGAACTGGCTCATTGTGCATTGAAAGGATGATTATGGTTAACAAGATGAAGAAGAAGTAATACATCAGATATGAAATTAAATACTGACAATTGTGAACATGACACTTGTGGAGTGTTCAGTTTGTTAATTTGTTAAGCTTGTATGGAAATTCTCAAACATTTGCAAATCTGAGAATATCAACCAAGAATTTTACAGATTCAAAGTAAGGCATGTTTTATCTTGTATTGCCTTATATTCTAGTAATTATGTTTTATTCATTTGTAGGGTTAACAAGCAAGAATATCTGAGAGCTCCAGGGATGCTCAAGTTTGAACGTACAACATGCATAACACCAGAGGGCTTCAGATCAGTGCGCTTACATCCATCATCAGATACATCAAATCAAATGAACAAGGTCAGCAAATATATTTTTTATTCGGTAGCACATGCAGAAAATTTGAAAGGATGGGGAAGGCACCTAGGATTATAGGTCTGAGTGGGTTCCCTTAAAATTTTAGACAGTTCAATGTTCATAATGCTTCTTTCAGCTTTATTCTGATTATTTCAATCTGCCACTCAAAATGATTCATTGATCCAATATTTATGATAGTTTTAGCAGAGCATATGTCAATACATGCACTTCTGGTTGTATGTAAATTTTGAGATAATGCATTTAGTATGATGCAAGGGAAGAGCACAAAAGATACACACCACTATGATGGTTACACAGATTTTATGGTAATTAGGCAATAATAGGATTGTGCACACTGTATGTCATGGTGGCAACGAGACAAAATTTTATGATGCTCATCCTTCTTTCAAATTACACATCCCACTTATTTGTAATATTTCTATGATCTTATTTGTTAATGTACATACATAATACATATGAATATATTTAACTATGTATTATATTGGGTAGGCCTATACTATTTTAGAAATGTTGACAAAATTGGCTTAAATATCTGGATTTAAAGTTTTTGAGTGGCTCTTGAGTGTGAGATACTAAAATTTCTTTACAACACTAAAATTTCATAATGTAATTGTTCACATCTGTACGTACAGTTGTATCAAGGAGGTGAAAAGGTAAGAAAAGCACTTGTGATGAATAGATGTGAGCACACTATACAGCATGTAGGCCTATAGTCTACATGTCCTGTGCAGCTGCAGTATAAAAGAACTGAATCATGAAAAGGTCATTACTGAGACATAAACTTGTTTTTTTGCAATTTGATTTTGAAATTCATTTCTGCATGTTTCTCTATTGTAGTACCTTGCCAGACCCAGCACTGCCATTGGAATGATGAGTTCTCAAAGGTCTGCTTCAAGTAAGAAAGAAACAGAGAAAAGGTGATTCCTTGTAATTTGTTCTTTAAGGTGGCTGCTACTTTCTCTATTAGCTGTTTTAGTAGTGCTCTCTCTGGTCTTTGTGGCATGCACAAATACCCCACATAGTAATTTACATTAAATGCTGAGCAAGAGTAGCTGATCAATCAACATGGATGTTGAAGGTGGTCTATGTTCAAGTATGTATTACATAGTTCCTAGCATGAAAGAATCACTAGGCACCAAGGGATAGAATATTGTTTTATTTCTTTGTCATTAAGTTTCTATCACAAAATGATATTCTTTCAAAACAAATTACGCATTAACCCAAAATTTAAGAAAGATGTGTAATATTATATAATCCTTAAAATTTGTTTCAATTCAGAGGCCCATTATTGTTTGTTTATGTTTATATGGTACCATAAAAGAAAGAGTTACTCCAGAATCAACAGGCATGGTTGTGTTTGAGAGCATCACCAGCAATGTGTGATCTGTATATATACATCATTAAGAGTATTACCTTTAAATGTGACTTTGAGTGTTTCAGATGGGTTAATGAATTATATTCATTAATCTATAGAATACAAGGCTCTAATTAGTATTATAACTATCATAATCATTATAATTGAGAGAACTCCTGCTCCATACTTGTTATATTTCTGTTTCAAAATTACTTGTCAATGCTTGGATCATTTTTGAGAATTTTAAAAATACTTTAAATTCATAGCATGTATGGTTTGCACTTGATTAGAATATCACCAAGTTAGTGAGCTTTAAATAGATACAATTTTATGTTTTTCATACAGGAAGTCACCAGAACCTGTTCTTTCAGCATCACCTTCATCTATAACCAATCAAAGTAAGTCTAAAAACTGATTCCAGAAATTGGAAGGAAATATTCCATCTTAGAATAGATATTTTTGATATTGTAAGGTGTTAACAAATATTACAGTAGTCATGAGAAGACTGGTGGCTATGCCCCAATTCTCGTGGAGGCCTGCTTTTCTATTCATTACAGTATTTTACAAAAATTTAAATAGTGAGTAGTTAGTCTTTCAAAATGTTCTTCAGAAATCAGTCCTTGATATGCAATTATTAAAATCCCTTAAAAATCAGTTATTGGTAACTCTACCAATGGTCCCATAATTCCTTTATGTTAAATTGAATATGTATGGTAGAATAGATATGTATGGGGCATAGAGTTTATTTGCTTTGTTTACTGTAGCAACTAAGCAAGGTAACCTATAAAAATAACATGCTGGATCTCTGAAGTGGCAAATATATACTCTGAATTCTTTACTGTTGGCTACAATTTTGGAGATCAGTTTGAATGGTGTAGTGACAGGGCCATAACCCCCACCACCACCACCACCACCACCAAACTTGAGTTGAAAAGTTTCCAAGTGATGATATGGTTCTGCAGAACTCCTTTTGCCTTATGCAACCCATTTATATATATATGGAATGATTATATCAGTGAAGGGACTAAACTTTGCCCCATCGCTCAATGTGATGCCTCTCCCCCTATTTGAAATGAATTCTGGGTGTGATACAGACCAGTCTCTATGTGCCATATGATTTGATCATTGAGAAGTGGCATTGTATTCAAAGTCCATTTAAAGTTCCCAAGTATCATCAAGAAGAAAAGGTTTAGGATGCTCAAACTTTATGAGAGTTTTAATTAATCAAAATGTGAGAATCTGTTTATCGAACATATGTAGCAAAATTCGTCAACGTGCATATAGATACAATTTGGCACTATCTATAATATTACCCACATAGTGCGACGAGCTAAATTGATGTAATATAATCTGCCATACCAATATTTTGGACATCTACTGTTCCTGCTTGATCGAATGAGCACCTCAAGAAAATAGGTTTTGCTATAGTGAAAAGAAAAGAGTTCACCTTGCAGTCCTTTATGATAAGACGTTGAAAAATGTCTGTCAACGTTATTAACATACTTGTGAATGATACACAATGGCTAATAGGTAACGTTTTAGATACCATCTGAGAAGTACTGATGCCAAGGTAGGGCAAATGCTCGAATTATTATCAAGCGAATGTAGAGAAAACATTTCCCGTATTGTCATATGTAGTAGTGTTATTAATGTTTTCGGTTTACTTACGGATATGTTGACTTCATTATGGAAGGAATGTACATCGCAATGAGACGTATGAGATGTGTTTTATATCTTCGTGTTTTCTTTTCCAGAAACAGGCTTCATTAATTGTGGTCCATAGTGCTGGATTATATGAAGCCTTATTGTATTTTTTGGCTCTTTAAATCTAGCCGTAGCCAAATTTATCCACGTTTGTCGCAAGGAAGTCGATGAAAACCGAATTAACTAAGGTAAATTAACAATCCTAAAAACTATATGATTCAAAGGACGCGACTGTCGAGGGACGCAGAAGTGGATTTGGCATGTCAACAAAGGATAGTCGTATTCTTATGAAGAATAAACTTTTGCACAGTAAACCTTTCCGACAAGTCCTGCCCGTTCTTTGTTTTCTTGTCAAAACTGGATGCGTCTGCCTTTCTCATAGGCATCCTATGAACCCATTAAAACGTTGTAATAACTAACGTACATAGAAAATGTTTTCCGACGTAAAGAAATCCACTTTAGTGCTATTTTGTGTTGAAATACGAAAATTAATAGAAATGATGTGCTGGTAAGGGCAGGTTAAGTAGCTCCACGTCCACGAGGGACAATCAGTAGGGTAGAGGAGGATTTACCCCTATTGTTTTAAGAGAGAAACACTTCACTAGTTGCCTTTTTCCAATTGAATTACCGATTCGTGTTTGCATAGTCCCCCGGGGTAGCATTTGCTACAGGGAAGACTTAAAAAGGCATGGTTTTATGTGCACGATTGCTAGCATCAGGTAAAGATAAGAGATGTGAGTGCTCTCAAGTGGGATAATTGCGCAGTGTGACTTTCGGTTGTTTCTAATCAACATTTGGGGGGTTGGAACAAAAACAAGGTATTTAAGATTACAAAAGGGCTCGATCACTGTAGAAGGGAAATGGTTGCTTATCTCCTCCAGCATTAGGACTTGTAGAAATTTTTTAGTACGTCAGAGGTACCTGATATCGAGGACACACTAGACAACAGCAATGGTGCTCTACACAGGTACTTCACTTTGCACTTCCAAGGACGACACTATTAACTTTTTTTGTGAATAGTTTCCGCCACAAAAACATTTCCAATTTAAGAGAGAATGAGGTCTTTGGCAATTAAAGTTGCATATTTTCACTTCTCACGATCTCAGTGAATGTGATGCTCCAGGTAGATAATATTTTGGGATTTATACTAAATACGTGACTCCCTTTACCATTTTGCGTGTCCCTCTTTTGGGGGCTCAATGTTGCTCTAGCTACCAGCAGGTCAATGGTCCATATTTATTAAACTTTGCAGATTGCCATACAAGAAACAGAACTTGATATGTTGTGTCTACAAATTCTTAGTTTGGAACTTGTTACAACCGGAAAGCGGACGCGAGATTTCCATCGTGGCCGGTAACCTAAAATATTTTCTTAAGAATGTCATTTGTTCATTCCGTTATTTAATAAGGCAACGTATTGTATATCAGCAAGAATAAAATTTGTTTTCATACATAAAAAATCTAAGCTGTGGCAAATTGTTAAGGCCTGGCTACTTATGTATTGATACCATGACAACGTGGTTACTCGGGACTGCATTTGGCTAGACGCTTGTTATTACTGTCATGACATAATGTGTAGTAGCCGACTTCAATTACCGACCCTGGCTCTAAACATTCTTCTGGTATTCATTTTTCCTGATCTGTTCAATTCACTTAAACAAACTCTTATCAACATGGTTTGTGAATCTACTGACCTATTAAACGAGGCTGGACAACTTTTTTTACTTGATGATAATTTGAGATCAATAAGAACATGACCGACGTAATTTTGATGACTTTTTGGTTTGCCTCGCCAGTTTACGCCAAATGTTTATTCTATGCAATGAATTTCATGTTCTGCAATTTGTCATTTCGCCAGTTAAAGTTTAATGTCCCTTTCCTGTTTTATGTAAAGTAACTCTTACCAAGAAATTTATTAATGAAAGATGTATTAATCTCTCATATTTCCAAGGACCCTCAAGTAGTCGAAGTGTAATTTATAATGTAAGAAATTTCAAGTGCTCACCACCGGAAATGTATCGCCATGACAACATTCGTGCTGCAGCACGTGAGACTCAAGGGAGACTTTCGCGAAGCTCTTCTGGGACAAGAACCAGTTCTGGCACTGCGTCTGATTACTCTTCTAGTGTCGATCTCTACAGCAAAGGAAGTAGCGAAAGAAGTGATATAGCATACAGGTTTGGAGAGCCAATTCAACGCCCAAAGTTTGTCAAGAGCAGCCCTTTTCTCAATCACAGTGATTTGAGCATGGGACAAAAGCAGTACATTTGGGGAATCGCACGCGTCTACTCGGTGGACCAGTTAAAACGTCTGAGGCAGAAGCAGTATCAAGAGACGTTAAATTATGAGTACACAAAACGGATTATCACGAAGAAGTTAGAGGATACGCAGAAAGTGAAGTTGTGGAAGGAATATCTCATGTACGATGAATTCATCAAGAGATACGCAACTGTAAGTATTTTACAAAATATCTCTTACTTATTGTGCTGTTTAGAAGATGTTTAAATACAGCTATTAAATGAAGGGAGAAAGCCTCACAGGTAGCGTAGGGATCTTGCGATGCATGGCATTACACCATACAATTGACTTACTTAAAGAGTTTGTTATGATCTGCCATCATTGTTGATATCTTATTCACCGTTATTTTAGGACCTGGATGGCTACCTGTAAGTCCGTTACATGGCGATGTGTAATAAGCATTGGTCGATTGATCATGATAAGTTTCAGGTTTTTTGTCATGATTACAATCTGGCTGCCGAGATATTAAGATCCAGGTATTCCACACACACACCCGCGCATTCTTAAATAGAAACTCACCAGATATTCACTCTTTAATCTGTGAAAGTTTTTCTATTCATAACATCTAGAACAAGGAAAATACAAAACGCATGCTTCAAGAACGTAACAGGAAACTTACATTGTGCTAATATACTATATTGTTCATCCATTTCCATTCCGTGATTTATTATGGTTGAAGAACTTGGTATCAGCTTATGCGATCCGTTGGAAAATGTAGCTCAACTCTATGACGCTAGGAAATAAACACCCTACTTAGTCCAATGTTTCAACTCAGTTGTTGTATAATTGTTTACTTTTGTTTCCTCTCAAAGGAAAGTACTACATGTAACCTATAAGCTGTAATGATGCAATGTGCGACAACTACCAATGCTTTTGAAGTCTCCTATTAAGTTTATTCATGAAGGATGTACACCCAGTTCTTATTTTAAACCTGATATTCATCGACCGCCGCTTGAAAATGTTATCTTTATGATCGTCCGCCATCTCCCTTTTTATGACGACACATCCGATCGTGCTAATCGCAAAGATCATGTGGATATGACTGTCAGACATTTAGCGAATTGAAGTCGTACACTTACGATGGATTTTTTATTTCAATTAATTATATCTTTCTTATTTTTTGCTCACTTTAGCGAAGATGCTCTCTTCTTATTATGTTGACTGTCTCTTAATTTAAGGGTTTACCACGTCGGCAATATGACACACGTCGTCAAGGTACAAGATCTGCATCGCATCGTCATAGCTGCATTCCATGGCTCAAAACGGAAGAAGAGCCAAGAACATATCCAGATCGAATAATACTGCATGACCCTGGGACGCGGCAGAGTCATGAATCGACGGAAGAAGACGAAATACTTATGTCCCATTTTCGACCAATGTATGTCTATTTTCTCAAATCGAATGTTAATTTTCTTACCTGCAATCAATAGTACGTCACGCTGATTGCAAGGACAACATCTATTTCCCGCTGCATAATGTTCTTACTTTCCATCTCGCACCTCCCCACTTTAGATATTGCCTCGCCGCCTTTTTTTATTGTTGATCCCTGCCCCTTTCTTCCCAGATGCCCACTTATTATATTTTAACTTTTGCTTCACAGCAAATTTCACTTTAGATGAGTGATGATCTCCACGATTTATTTTCTCTATGTTAATTCTGTAGTTTGGTTGATATTTAAACCAAAATACCATAGCCGTGTCTAATTTACCCAATGGATAGTATGCAATTGGAGGCCGCAAACTTTGCTAACATAAAGTGCAGAGAAAATAGGAGTTTCGATGCGAGGCTAGATCTAAGCCTTTGACTCTGTCCTTTCCTGTTAATGGCCTATGAAGTGTTTTCCATGCTTTCATTTTAGGAACGGGGGCTTCTTGTGCCTACATGTGAATACATACGTAAATTGAAGCTATACTAGTAATAGTAGTATACTATCAGTCAGTAACAGGTGTTATTGTAGCCCGCGTCATAGATGTAAACAAATTAACTAAAACCAGGTTTCCTGAATATTTGATGACATAAGTATTTCTGGATATCAGGGCTACTGTAATACAGTACTTGAGTTGGAAAAGGGGAGTCCCCATCGCCATAAATAACCATAATTCTCTATTTTTGTACCTTTTTTGATTTTCAAGGCATTGGTCAGCCTCATTTACTGTACGTTTCTACAACGTTTTATCGGTAGGAAATCGTCGTCCGTTAAACGTTGGTACAAAGAGTAAATCGATTCTTCTATCACTTCTGGATAGCAGTCTGCGTAGGAACACATTATATTTGGAAGAAGATAGAGGAATTAATATTCCAGATGATTTCAGAAGGGCTGGTGCTTCTACTAGAACTTTTACCCGTTAATTTGCATCAAATGTATTATAATCAAAATCAGAATTATTGGAGCGTGTTACAGACTTCCTCGTGACAACATCAGTTGGTTGATAAGATGTACTTTTAAGTGCCTGTCTTAAACTCCTCAAAGACGATGCAAGACCTTAACAAAGGGGCTCCGACAAATGAGCGCGGCTAAAAGTCATTCCTGTTAGAGAGACCCGGGAAAGCCCCAGTTCGCTAGTCATTTTAACTCCTAGCTTTGTAAGTCACGAATTCTTGGGGAGGTCTGTCGTCCATAAGTTTCAGTGTTCAGAAACGCTGTGGATGTTTTTTCAAAGCATTGTAACAAATAAAGTCATGTCATTGTCTGTGACGTATTATGTTAAATAGCTACAGCGTTCCTCCTATACTCTTTCCCATTCTTTTCATACAGGTCTGCTCCGCCAGATTCGCTTCAAAACTTTTCAAGTGATGGTGAGTCACGTAATTATGTGCTTTTACAG
>JAAAKL020017568.1:0-10559 GCA_010016065.2 Carybdea cf. marsupialis auct. non (Linnaeus, 1758)
TTATGATATCCATAAATTTCTTAAAGCTGTCTTACACATTACATATATAATAACTCACAATATATGCTAGTGGATACTCAACTCTGCAACAAATATGTTACGGCAATGATTTATGTCAATTTAATGATGAAAAATTAATTCTTGTGGAACTTGGATAACTAATGTGACACGTACATTTGAGCTGGAGCATACATGATTTGTAGTAAATAAATGTAAGAAAGTATTTCCTGTAATTAGAGCATAGAGATCATAGATGTTACTAGTACTAAATATGCTTTGTCGTAAGCGCTTCGTCTGTTGAGAGAAATTGAAAATTTTTGTCTTCATTCGGCATTTCATTTTGCAGCATCTTCACCGATATATTTTGTGTTACACATCATCATTTTGAAAAAGACCTGAGTTTTCCGGGTTTTATTATTGCAATGACGTAATGTATTTGTGACGTCACTTTCGGAACAGCCCAATTAGTGCAAATTGAAGTGGTAGGCAATCAGATCTAATACAGTGGAATTTCAGCAGAATATGTCAAACGCTTCTAGTTAAAATTTAGGTGAAGTGATCTTATCAGATTCTTCGTTGTTATCTGGATTTTAGTAAAACTGGATAAGTAGAGTTTAGACGGGTTGTGCGAAAGAGAATGGTTTCAAATAATTATATTGATATGGGGCGTGTTTAAAAGAGATACTTTTGAAGAGTATGAGTAATTGTATTAGGAGTGTAAAACGTTCAAACAGGACGTACCAAGGGCCTACATGAGGATGAAGGGAAGCCATTTTAGTAAAAATGACTCTGTTTAAAACAATTTCGTATCTGTTTCTAAAATTAATTAAAATTGGTAAGTAAGGATTGAATGAGTTGTATTGAAAGAAATCGTTTTCTTTCAAGCTTATGTGGAGCGTGTTTGAATGAACTACTATTAAACTTTTCTCTTTAATATCTTAGTTGTCTACAGCATGTATGAAGATTAGATTTTAGTAGTTGTTAGGAGAGCAAAATTATTCCATTTAAATGACCTGGCTATAAACAACATTTAGTTACATAACAGTTGAATTTGTTTCATTGGGATTTATTTAAGACGATTTGTAGCACAATGTACTCAAGGGGTGCAAGGGATCATGGAATTAATAGTTTGTAATCTTTAAGAATCTTGATATTTTATGCTTTAATTATTGCAAATATAAAGTTACTCTGCTAGGCACATAATTTCTCATCTAAAAGTAATTAAATCGTATAATTATCATTATGCTTGTGCAAGTCAATTTATGAAAATCAATCTAGATTCTCTTACCATATCAAATATGAAAACGTGGTGTGAGGTGAGCGCGGGCAAGATCGACTCGCTTAAAAATCTTTGAGACATAACCAAAAATACCAAGCTGTAAACGGCTGCTGATACATATGTGACACTGTCACCTTACGGTGCATGCGCTGCTGAGTGCCAAAAGGGTGAGATTATAAGGTGCACTGGTAAGTTGGTTATCACATTTAGAGCATTTAGAGTGATACGGAGTAAAGAGATGTGTCTTTGATGGCATGGTTGGAAGGCTACTGACATTTTTATTCTTCGAGCAAACTCTGTCACGTAGACAAGCTAACAATGTGGATTGGTGAGAATTCTTCAATATTTACTTTTTAATTAACCTTTAAGTAATATTGTTTCTTATCAATGTATTTCGACTACATAGCAAGTCTACATCTACAAAGCGTCATTTCTATACTTCAAGTCTACATCTACAAAGCGTCATATTTATACTTCAAGTCTACATCTATAAAGCGTCATATTTATACTTCAAGTCTACATCTACAAAGCGTCATTTCTATACTTCAAATCTACATCTACAAAGCGTCATTTCTAAACTTCAAGTCTAGGCTGTACAAATTTAGGTAGAGTCTAAGAACTGATTTGTTTACTTTGAATAGTCGATCATACTACGGGCTGTCTTATTTTCTTCCTTTTCACTTACTTTTCGTTTTCCTTTTCCTTTAGTATGTGGCGCTATGTTCTCGACCAAACACACTGTGCCATAAGCGTTCTGAGAATTTGGGCGTTTCTTCTCGTAACTACTTTTGCATGATATCATCTAAGTTTGTTTTAGTCAGCTAAACATTTATGCTTCTATGTGAGACCGCCAAGTTAAGTAGTTGTAAAATTGTACATGTGAAATCTTGCGTATGTTTCAGTAGATTTGAGGCCTATTTATCAATTGGTAAAAACTTTACAACGGAATATCCTGTTAAGCTATTGCATTAATCTTATGATTCTTCTTCTCTGTTCTTCCCTCCTCTTCTTTCCTCTTCTTTTTTTTTTCTACTTGTTCTGCCAGTAGGCAGGTTTCGCCTCATCAGGCGCCTTTCTTCAAGACCCTTTGTTTCAAGTCTACTTCAGACCCATTCTTTGCTAATTAGAAAACTGCACGAAATAGCGAATTCACTTTGTACTAAAAAGCTTTTTTAGTCTGACAATCCTCAGAGTACAAGTCGTCAGAAAATAACCTGAAAAGGGAATCAAAGAAATTATTTACCCATCTGTGTTTTAAAAAGTAGCCAACCAGAACTCTGACTGCCAGATTAGTGTTGTGTTGACCAATCAGTGTCCTTGAAGCTGAATGGTTAACCGA
The DNA here is from genome assembly GCA_010016065.2 of Carybdea cf. marsupialis auct. non (Linnaeus, 1758). NCBI lineage: Eukaryota > Metazoa > Cnidaria > Cubozoa > Carybdeida > Carybdeidae > Carybdea > Carybdea cf. marsupialis auct. non (Linnaeus, 1758). The sequence goes on from JAAAKL020017568.1 coordinate 2,619, forward strand.
AAAGGCCCAATGAGAAGACAAATTATTTTTTGTCTACAAAGCAACAGTTTTCTTGCTTTGATGTGAACGGATTCTACAACGGCCAAGTGAAAAGCTGATCTAGCTTTCCCAATTACACGGAAGCGATCGTCCGTATACATTTTGGCACAGTCTAGGTTTTCGAGCAAGTGCTGCCCTATGGCAAAGTGACATTGCTTAGTGCTGTCTTTAGATTTTTACTGATTCCAGCATCCCTGTTTGCTTTCTTGCTTTCTTGATTTCTCCCTTTTGCCTTCCATTCGTCGCTCTAGAACCAGTTGCAGCAGGGAATCTTTTTTCTCCGTCTTCATCTTCACTTCATCATTTGTAATCTTACTTTGCCAACTAATATACAACAGCCTACACCAGAGTCAGTTTCAGGTGCTCTTAATTATGCTTTTTTCATATTTATCTACAAAGATTGGACGAGTTGGTGATTCGAACGTATACACGCTCAAGCCAGAAACTGTTCGACCGCAGTCGAGGGCGATCCGAAGGCTCCCTTGTCGTATGGCTTCTGCCCGCATGCAGTGAGGGGCGCCACTCCTCTTCCTTGTGTTACCACAATTTGACCCCTGTAAGAACTGGTTCCCCATTTGCCGACTTGATGGCTCAGTTTACAAATTGATGAAACAGGCAAATTTTCAAATCGTTCTGAGTGGGATTTGAACCTAGAACCTTCTGCATTCAAAGCTGCAGACGGAACCACCGAGCCATCAGGCCGCAAGGGGGCCGTTTATTTGAAGAGCTCACTTGCTTCAAATGCCGCTGTGCCTCCAATCATTTATCGATGCCGCTCAGAAGTATATGAAGTACCTAGGTATTTTATAATTGAATCTTGTCCGGCTCATGAGATTTTTGCTATGAAGAGACCTTTTCCATTTCAAAAACTCTACTTGGTCGTAAACACCAATTTTGTTACACTCTGATCAGTTTTGCTGTCTGGCAAAAAAACCGAAACCCTTTGAGGAACAAACGACTTGACAACAAGAAAGATTCCTGAAAAAACAAAAACTTTACCATCGCCTAATCGACTCGGAAAACCCTGCCAAACGTTTAAACCTCATAATAAACAATTTCAGACTACAAGAATCTTTGTAACGAGGGAAGACTTTCTTTTATGTAAAAACGCTTCTAGAACTGCCTATTGGAAAACTTTGTGCCTTTCCGGTATATGGAAAGAATCTGTAGTAAGAGCCATACCAATTTTTGACCAGTCAACAAGATCAATCAGGCTGTTTAATTTCTGATTGGCTATCATAAATCACAGATCGGCGTGAGTTTCAGTCCTTTCTAATTTTCGTATTCCATTTTGATAATTTTGGACTTGGGGGAGTACCTGATACAAAAGATTTTAAGTACAAAATGGTTTCGCTATCTCGTGATCTCTTTATGTTTTGTACCATAAACAAACTTTTTGACACATGAATTTGTCATCGTTGGGTATACATGGACAAGAAATGAAAACATATGGCTTATGACCTTCTCTTACACCCATCTGTTTCTCTACTCAAAAGGTTGCTAAAAATGGATGGATAAAGGTTCATTTGTACCTTGTTAGTTTCACTTCATTGATTAATTAGTTTCAATTTATTGATTAATGCTCAACATTAACGGAATAGGCCTTCCTTTAAAATGATGTGTTATGTTATTGCAAGAAAAGACGCATTAATGTCTGAGGAAACGCGTACTAGTTTTCTCGGTTTGACCACTGATCTCTAAATAAGACTGGATCGAGCTTCCAATTGTTTCCAACAGTGAAAAAGTGTAGTCACGAGAACTGGCCACTGATCTCTAAAAAACACTGGTTCGAGCATCTTCCGTCTCAAAGTGAGGTCAGTCGTTGGACACCATTTCAATCCCCATCACACAAAGCTTATAAACAATGTTACGTAACATGACGGACAGAACTGCACTATCTTAACTAATGGAGGCCAGGAACACTGATCTCTAAAAAGACTGCATTTTTGCCAGTGTCCCGTTTCTTCCTTTAGTGATTTACGTATATATATATATATTCATGTAAATATCCTAGAGGCTAAATATACCGATAAATTGCTGGCATGTCCGAAACAACTGAAGTGTGATTTACTACTTCATTATTATATCCTGTTTACATCCGAGCTTACTTTTGCCAGGTTTTCAGTCACGCTTTCAGTGTCCACGTCCATCGCCAGCCACCCCTTACCTCAATCAATGCTTCCTCTGATGGCTGGAACTAAGCAAAGCTGTTTCGCAGGTACCAATATTTTGGTTACTAGACATTAAAAAAGGTGTAAGTAATCAAAACTTACGGACCGTGGGTTTTTGCTACTACCGGTTCTAAATGTTAAGCGGAAAGAATTTTCAAAATCAGATCATAAAAAGTTGGAACCATTACTAAGTTGACGTTGGATATTGTTCTTCTTTCATTTTCAGCGGAAAGTTTCTGCTATGTATGTATGTAAATATAGAGCGTTGGAAAAGTTCTTAAACAGGTTATTGATTCTCATCACTCCATCGGTCAATCCGGAAGCAAAGTGTGGCTTCAGGGAAATGAGAGGCACTACTGACATGATTTCTCTGCCAGACTGTTGCAAGGAAAATGCATGAATCAGGAACCTCCATTTTACCACGTCTCTACTGACCAGCATTCGATACCGTGACTCGTGATGTACGAACTGCAGTGATGTGATGGAGCCAACACCAGTAGGTTGTTATCAGCACAGCAGATTTCACTGATGTTTCGGGCATTTAAGTACTGTACATCTCCATCAGGCTCACCTTCCAGCATTAGGGTAACCTTAGTAAGTACTCCTACTGGTGTTGAAGGATGGGGAAAACCGCCAAACTCCCCCACAAAAAACCAAACGAAAAACCCCGAAAAAAACTCCAACAAAATTCACTCCTGCAACAATGAAAACCACTGTGGCTACGGTTAGCATTGCGCACCAGAGGGACTCAGCGTTCCCACAATCCAGGCTGAACCAACTTCCGCAGTAGAGCAAGCACGCCGACACCATACTCCCAAGTTTCGACCTCACCACCCAGTGATTGAAATTATACTTTTTGGAGAATACTTTGGAAACTGGGTCCTTCTCCAACATTTTTCGACCTGAAAATACAGCTGCACTGTGATATGAAGGCCTGCCTGTGTTTCAGTGGCTTACTCTCAAAGGAAATTTCTGTAGGTAATAGAGTAAAGCAAGGTGATAGTCTTACATCAATACTCTTTTCCATTTACTTTGCCTTACTGTCGTCATATGTCTTTTAAGACTGTGAAGCAGGAGCATCAATCAGAGTTTGAGCTGCAGGGGAGTTGGTCAACCTGAGGAGGTTTAATGCAAAATCAAAGTTTTAAATTCTTTGATTCGAGAGCCCCGACATACGGGTGACACTGACTTCGTGACGCACTCCGGAGAAAGTTTGCAGTTGGTAATGGATTGCTTCTCTACAGCTTGTGATGCTTGTCTCACAATTAGCACAGAACTCAAAGGTCACGTAACTCCGCCTCCCGCCATGCCTTACAGGAATCCATTGATATTGATGAAAGATACAAACTTGATGTAGTGATCACTTTTCTTACCTTGGAGTTACGCTCTCTAGGGATGGCACTCTTGGTTGTGAGATATTTACCTTAATACAGAAAGCAAGAGTTGCCTGTGGTAAGGTGGAAAGGAGAGTGTTGTCAGCTAGTGGCATCAGAATTAAGATAAAAATTAAAGTCTGACGTCTCCCCCTACTCCTCAGACACTTGACCAACTCACCAGAGGTGCATCAGCTGGATTGGCCGCTTGATCAAACGTGTTGAAGGCACATCACTAGCATCTGACACTGTTGTTTTTGAAAAAGAGGTTGCATGAGTATTGAAGCAGTCATTATGTTCTACGGGATATTTTGGGTTGGACACCTTGTGAAAAGGGAGGATAATATAGTTCCCCAGAAAAATTCTCTGCGGGGAGCCAAGAACAGGAAAGCGCCAATGACGTAAGCCTAAGAAGAGGTTCAAAGACAATGTCAAAGAAGACCTCAGAGAAATGCAAGTAGATGTTTGTAATTGGGAATAAAAGACGTTAAATAAAACTGCACGCAGGGAAACAACGCAGGGGTTGTGTGATATTTTGAGAGAGAGATTAAGGTAAGCTCGTATTAAACATCATGTTAGAAAGGGAGAGATGTCAGTTGAAGTGGCTGATGGACAGACAGTTTTTGGAATGCGATATTTGTGAACAGTTAATGTTGCCAAAAGCAGGTTATGGCAACCATATGTCTGTCATATCTGTCTCGCTTCAATGAAGTCCAAAGCAGACCCCCCCCCCTTTCCTCCTGAAATGCCATAGTATACCTTACTTTCCCCAGTGTTCTTAACGGATACCTCTGCTTTATGAATAGAACTTTCTGTCCGGTAATGGCCCTGCAACGGACAATTATGTTTAATCTTACAATTGTTTATGTATGTATGTATGTATGTATGTAAATAAATCACTAAAGGAAGACACGGGACATTTGCTACTCTAAAACTGCACGAAATTGCGAAAACATTTTAGTACTGAATAGCTTTCTTCGTCTGACACTCCTCAGAGTACCAAATCGTCAGGATTGAGATAGGAAGAAATCAGTAAAACTTATACCAAACTGTGTTTTCAAAGTAGCCAATCAGAGGTCTGACTGCTAGATTGTTGTTGTTTTGACCAAACAGTGTCCGTGGAAATAAATGGTTAGCCCAAAAGGCCCAATGAAAAGACAAATTCTTTTTTTCTGCAAGGCAACGGTTTTGTTGCTTTGATTTGGACGGATTTTGTATGGTTTTGATATTTGTCTTTCAACATACCCCCGCAATGCCATTGTAATATTTGTCTTGGTTGATGTCGTTTGTCGTTACTGTCGCCTGATAAACAACGCCTTCAATGAGGCATTTACCCTCCAAGGGACAATTGTCTTTCACGCTGCAGTTGCAAAGTGGTTTAACCTGGGGTTGGTCTTTCAGTCGTTGTCTAGTCATTATGGTAGTGTTGTGACTGCTGATGATGCTTTTCATGTTGTTGTTACAGCATGCATGCATGCATGTATGTATGTATGTCTGTATGTATGTACGTATGTATGAACGTATTTATTTATCAATGTATGAATGTATTTCTGTATATATGCCTGTCTATATGAACGTATTTATGTGTGAATGTATGTATGTAGGCCTATGTATGAACGTATTCATTCATGACCGTATTTATTTATGACTAGTTGAATGTTCCGGCGCAGCCCGGGAAGCTTAGACCTGCAAAGATTGTTGTCTGTATGTGCAGGAATGCTGCGGTGACAAAAACAACACAACCGACATTGCTCTGCCCTTTCTCTTGCAGACTGTCAACAAACTTGAAAGTCTTTAATGAGATAGGGTTAGCTATGCTTCAGTTCTTGTCAAAGGACACTAGCTTGGAATACGCTCATAATGCGTTTCTAATACACTTTGCACACAATACATATATGTACATTTCGAGCTGCAGATTACACTTAGAATACGCTCATAAGCACATCCGAGAAGTCAGAGAATGCACTTTTCACCCACATTTCCTCTCCAGCGACCCCTTTGGCTGGCATCTGAGGCTGCAAACACCCTAAAAACCTGTCCCTGGTCCAGGAGAGTGTTCACATAAAGTTTCATAATGATAGGCAAAACGGTGTGACAGCCTATTCAGCTGACACACGCACACACACACACACACACACACATCCGGCTTATTATATTAGATGAATGAAAGTATTGATGTATGCATGTGTGAACGCATTTATGTATTAATTATGCATGTATTTATGTATATATATTACAAAATACGTTGAACGGAAATCTCACTGCGGGGCTTATCTAATGCAGGAGATTTTAGGAGCCCGCTCTTAAACAAATCTAGTGACAGGAACAAAAGATCCATTAACATGTAGTTGTGATAAAATAGTAAGGTGCTCTTGTCTTTTGTTGCTTCCAAACAAATTTTATATTTGACTCATGTTTTATTAAACTAAGATGAATCAAATCTAGTTGTTTGGTTGCTATACTTAGTCAGATATTGATGTAACAATTCTGTTTTCCTTTATACTTTTCAGCCCACATGCTGTTCCCCTTCTCATGTAAATCCTTTACCGATAATGTTTTATTTAGAGAGCTTGAATGAATAACAGCTCTTCCCATTATTGACTTCTTTAATGTCAGATTTCAATAATAGCTGAGCTAAATATTATCAGTTAATGGAAGTATCATAGTGTTAACAATCCTTAACTTCAAATTTAAGACTATTCCGAGATCATATACAGAGCGTGAGCAACCTTTTTACCGTAAATTTGCGTCTATCTCTTCTTGATGGGGTATACATGGGTACAGTCCAACTATATCCAACGTTCCGATAATGATGTTTTCTGGTAGGTCTTTGATACTACTAATTTTCCGTAGAAAATCGTTGGTACTCTCCATTTATCTGGCGACTCCTTCTACATGGTTTTGTACCCAGGGTCTTGATTTGACACAACTTAGTCACACTTTTACAGTGTGAGTGAATATAAGGAGTGGAGGTCTGTGAGTGGGTAGATTTCGCTACAAGCCTCCACCTTGACTAGTTAGAGTAATACCGCGACTAGGACCCATAACCTCAGCAAAACACTGTGTAGAACATTTCTTTGTGTACATAATTTCATGTATTTATTTTATTTATATATTTTTCATGTCGATCGAACCTCTGTAGACTTGAGAAAAATTTTTATCAACTGAAAGCTCTTCAATCGCCTCAGGGCATTTTAGTTATCACTAAACAAGGCAATAGTATAGTCGACAATCCGGGAAGTCGATCCCGGATTCTAACCACCACCAGCAACCTTATTTTTTGTTTCGCTATTAGCTTCATCAGTGCCATTTCATATACATAAGTATTCAGGCAGACACACAAGAAGTCATAAACTACATAGTATAGAACTCATTAAGCATGAAGCGCTTGAGGCGCTGGCCTTGATCGAACCCAGGATCTCCCACACCGAAAAAGAAGACTTTACCATTGCACTAAATAAAGCAATAGAACAGTTTTCCGCTGCCCCAATGGTCACATATAGACGGGTAAAGTCCCTAAAGGATAAATTAGTGCACGCCAAGTTGGTGCCTAAGGTTCAAAATACGGATCTAGGATGTGCTCCCTATAGGAAGAAGGGTAACAGCGATAGGCAACAAAACCGTACTTATAAAATTAGATGTGGCCGTCTCACTTGTGATTCTAAAGGGTTAGTATACGTTCTGCAATGCAAATTCTGCGGAATTCAATACGTAGGCAGTACTACTACATCCTTTAGATTACGTTTTAGCAACTATAAGTCGCAGTTTCGAAACTTTTCATAAAAAATCCGTCTGCCAGAGTGGTTTATTTCAACACATTTTGAACAATGGCGATAATGGTATGAAAGACTGGCAGCTTTTCTAATTGACACAACAGAAACAGAGGCATATGTCCTGAAAAGAGAAATTTTGGCAGCATAAACTCAACGATTTTAAACCTCACGAGAGGTTCCCCAATAGATCATATAGGTTTGTATATTTGGGCCAGATTCTTCCACTGCGCGTATTATTGCGTGTCTAACCTAGTTGATTCTTCGTTGCGGTCATTTCGCACATCAGCTTGAAAGCGAGGTTGAGATGGGTGGATAAGGACGTGGCCTAGACAGATGTTTATGGAATAGTTTTTAATGAAATGTAATTATGAGGTTTTAAAGTATTTTAGAAATGTTATTGTAAATAGGAATGTCTTCGTAACTCATGGTAAATTTTAAATTTTAGCAAGTTAATTGTTTCTAAATATGTTATCTTGTTTATAAGTAGTCTTCCCTTAACCAATTTGTATGAGTGGCCTGAAGAAGAGGAAACTATTCTCGAAACCTTGTCAGGTTGTAACCAGTTGATGTTTTTTTTGTCGTCTT
>JAAAKL020017569.1:0-10559 GCA_010016065.2 Carybdea cf. marsupialis auct. non (Linnaeus, 1758)
AAAAATCTCTGGTCAAAACTCTGTTGATATTCCTTGGTTCCTTAAGTTAGGAACCAGCATTAAACAATAGGGTTTTGCTAGAGAGATCCAAAACTTTGAAACATGATATCTCCATGTTGGGAAAGGGCATCACTCTCAATTTTGGCCATTGGCATTCTTGCTAATAAGGCAACATGCAAATTGAGTTTCTCCCATTAATTCAAAAAATTTTTAAAATCATGATGTCACACTTTCCCACCGCATTACAGACCAATCAGAAATATTCCAAGTTTGGACTCGCAGGGCAACAAATTTCTCCATCATGCTCAGGATTTGCATCAAGTTAAATACATAATAACAAAGGTCTTTTGGGTGGATTTATTAAAGCCTCAAAATCTTTTTAAAAATTTGCTCACATGAAATGATGATTTCATGGTGAGGCTTTGTAACCACACTTTCAAGATCTATGATAAATAGGCAAAAATTAAGCTAGAAAAATTTCAGATTTAATTTTGTAAATTTCAGCTGCTGAGAATCATTTTCTATTTAAAGTGACAAAATGTAATAACACTTGGAAATTCTCCCCCACTCCCTGCATGGATTATGGTTAAATAAGGCATATTTTGACAAAATTATATGGAAAAATCTCTGTTAGATTGACAATAAAAATATATATGAGTATACATAGTAATGGAAAAGTATCCAGAACAAAAGCTCCTGCAAGGCAATCAAAGTACTTCTAGCTGAGTAAGAACAGACAAAAGCAGCAGTTCTGCACCCACTTACAATTTCCTGAGGAGATAGAACTTTTCAAATGCCATGTCATGAATTTTTTTCAATGGATTGTTATTCAGTCGCCTACATCGAAATGGGTCAGAAAAAAAGAAATGATATTAAAATTTCAACATAAACTTGATGAAATCTATGCATAAATATATCCTTGTATTCTCAAATTGCCTATAAACAGGGTAGTACTATTTGATACTAATAAAACCATTATTAGCAAGCATTGCAAAATCCTGAATACTGTTATTGGGTACATCACCTATTGCAAACCAGTGCTTTCAGTTATTCCAATAGTTCAATGAGATATGCTCTATTTGCATCTGGGACATACAGTAAAACAAATCACTGACACCTTGTCTAGGAAGAGTAGTAAGTGGAACTAGATTGGGCAGTGCACAACAGTGAATACTCTTGGGTGCTTAATACAAGTGGGGAATGCAAAATAACTTTCAAAAATACTTCCCATCCCCACTGCCTTATTAAGAGCCCTGCATTAATTTTGATTAAACTCAGTGTCATGCATGGAAAGTGAGATTTTGATTTTACGACAGTGTATGTGTTCCAAACGATGCCATTGGAGTGTCACCATTACTGAATGCTTTAAGTCACAACTGTATGTAGTCAATTTATGAAAGTTCCTGTTATTTTTTGTTCTTTGCTTTGCACAGAGTATGAGTGATTGGAAGTATTCCAGAGCAGAACAAGGAAAGTTCTCATTGGAAGAGAAAGATCCATTGGGGAAGTTATGTTATTAAATTAGTTTAGTCTAGATGATTACTCTTAGGTGCTTCTTACAAGTGGGAGGACCCTTATTAACTTTCACAAAATATTACCAACCCCACAACCATCAAGACCCTTACTTTTGTATTAAGCACCCAAGATTATGAGCAGATTTCATCATCTCCTAGCACTAACTATATTTACTTAACCACATGCAGGGTGTCCTATGACCAGGTCAACAGAGGAAGTCTTATTATCTGGTAATTTCACAGCAATTCAAGTTGCCAAACCAGTGGCTTTGTTTACTTTTGTTGTGTATCTCCACATCATCTTCACAGAAGCCTGTGATTTCAAACATGCAACCAACAACCACAAATTAACTTTAAGAATATGTCTAAATGTCTTATAAGTTAGTCTGAGAGAAACCTAAGCCTATTTTACCCTGCTTCTTGCAATAAAAAACAGCCAGAAACTATCCTTTTTTTATCTACTGACATGATAGTAGAATATCCACCATGCAAGCTTGTGTACTCAAGACAACTACTTAGAATTATTGGCCAAGTCTGTTAATATACCAATGTGGTATCAATGACATATGTTACTTCCTGAATTTTTGTATCGCATCCAAATGGAGCCCACCCCATTCAATGTTTAAATGCATTCCAAAACTTTGCATGCAATTTTAAATAAGCCATAACAATGGTTTTGATCTTGTGAGAGGAAATATTAGTGGCTGCTATGACAAGCATGCAAATATTGGATTTCATTGCTTTGGCTAGGGTCCAATTTGATTGTATCCAAGTATTCATTAATAAAAAAAACTTTAAAAATAATAAATAATAAAATGAATAAAATTAAATAAATATGATACAATTTTGCACTAAAATATTATTATAATAGCTACATACTTCAAAACTCTTAACAAGTTAAATAGTACACTGTCAGAAATCAGAAAACAGTTATGACACACTGATGAGACATTGTTTCCATATTTGTCCTTTTAGTGAGGTGATTTGGCAGATTAACTTCAAATATCAACAAAAACAAATATCCAGGGGAATCAATAGTAGATGCAGTTGATGCATAGCCTTGTGTTTTCTTTTGAGAGCTGTTTTAAAAAAATTCTCATTAATTTTGTGTCAACATACTACTTGCATTTCACTTCCTTTTAAAAGGAGGCTGTAGGCCACTCAAAATTGAAACATCCCTTACTGGCCTATAGGGCCTACTATTCTTCAAAAATGGCACACCAAGGATATTGGTCATCATAGTAGAGATGTGACAGCATACAATTCGGAAAATTACACTGTTGGTTGCCAAAAAAGTCTGGTGGTCCTTTTTATGAAAACATGGCTGCACTGGTGGCCAAGTATTCTGATCCTATATTGTTTCTGATCCTTTTAAGTGCCAACTCCAACAAACACTCCTCAAAGTTACCTTCACATACTCCTAACTAGCATCTTTTGCCCTAATTGGTATCTTTCATACCCCTATAAGTGTATTCAATGCCCTGTGGCTGTTATTGTCAAAGATCATCATTGTTGATATTTTAAATACAATAAACAATATGGAAGCAAAATAAGTTCTACTTACAACTGAACCAGGTTAGTGAACTTCTTCAGCAGGTTCGCATCAATACTGCTTAAGTTATTGTTGTTCAGAAACCTATGAAAGCAACACAAAATTATTTGATAAAAATCTCAAATATTGAATCATATGGCATTCACCTTCACCATTGTGTTAATAAAGATACGGGAACAGTGTTGATTATGGTGTCCAATAGCAATGATGGCAATAATGAATGATGAGGAAAGCAATGAACCTAACAATGACATATCAATGGTGACAATGCTGATAGTGACAATACTGATAGTGACAATACTGATAGTGACAATACTGATAGTGACAATAAAGATGATCATGAGAATGACAAATAGGGTACTGTATCAAACAATGACTATGAGCATACTTTCAACTTGGCCTACATGGTGGTTCTATAGGTTGTTGTTGTTGTTGACGATGATGATTGATGATGATTGATGATGATGATGATGATGATGATGATGATAATTACAATGATAGCAATTTACAACGTATGACTGGGCAATGCAGTAGAAACATTTATTGGGCAATTACTTGCTTCAGCGTAGTCATTGGCAAAGCGAAAAATGCTAGAAATTTAGAGATCGAACTTCGCTAGAATAGCTAGCGATGTACTTCCTTAGGAGGACTTTTTAACCATAGATGTACTTTCCTATAATCAAATTTGGGTAAGGGTAAGGGTTAGGGTTGGGGTTTGGGTTGGGGTTAGGGCTAGGGTTACTAGTATCTACTCTCACAAAGGGATTCTAGGAAAGTACATCTTGGCAAGAAAATGTTTATAATAGTATAACTTGGCTAGTGCTATTCTACAAAAGTACATCTCTAAAATTCTAGCATTTTATAGAGTCCCCTGGTCATTCAATCCTCTTAAATGAGTAGGCCTAGCCTGTTCAGTCCCCCTACTAGTTGAACATAAAACAAGTTGATACACTAGCCTACTTAAGTAATATCGCCTCCTACTCCTGTTCCACCATTTTCTTTAAGTTCCATCATGAGATATATCCTCTTGTGTAACGAATTACGTTGACTACACTTCTCCTGTCTACAATTTACATGCAACCAATGTTGAATAACTGTCAACATCATTGCCTTGGAGACCCTCCAGTCTTATTGAATTCAATATAAAATATCAACACGTGACTGAAAGTTTAGGCCTCTATTCAAAGTACGGGGCCTATATATCTTAACCTACTTTATACTGTATTTAGAATACTGTATTCAGAATACTGTATTCAGAAAGTCAAGTAAAAGGTCCTTGTCTACGTTAAAAAAATCCCTGAGATATGAATTCAATAACCCCGCACTCTGCTAGTTATCTATGTTAAATTCACGAAGCGAAAATGGCCTCCCGTAACCATTAAAAACCCTGTAAGGCAAATAGGAAGATCAAGGGCAACAAGAATATACCTGTCGTCAAAATCAATTAAGGAGCTGCATTCCACTTTCAGAAGCATAGTTTTATTATTTAAATAACAAATTAAGTATGATATAGGGGGTCCGATCCAATACGCACTAAGATGAAAGATCGAATTGTCGAATAGCACTTCAAAACCAAGCGCTGTGCAGCCAGCAAGTCCACATGTGATGTAGCTATGAACATCGCATAGCAAAATAGGCCTACGCGTCCACCTTACGACAGTTTGGTCTCGCAAAATATACTTCTAATCCCTAGTGTTACATTACTTTCAAAGGATTTCATTCCAAAGTTGACAATCTCCTCAAATACGGTAACAGAAAAGAGCAGCGCGTGAACATCAGTCTACATCCCAGCATCTTAGGAAAGTTGAGAGCTGCGGAGATCACGTAGTTCACTTTGAAATCGGACCGCTTTTTTAAGTGCAGTGAAAAAGATCTGATTTCAATAAACCTGCGGTAATCCGTTAGCACACAAGGTTTGAAGAGCGCGACTACTGAAGTAGAAAATGTTCTTCCGGTACACTCCCTACATTTAATGACTTCATTAGATTATTGACTGAAGAGCTTGAGCTCAGTTGCAATTAATAAATGCAACTGAAATAGATACCGCGCGGCAGAGAAGAAAGTTTAAACATGTCTATACTGGAGGATTCACGATAAAACAACCACAATATCTGAAATGTAACCATAGAACACTGTATTTCTTGTGCGTGCTCTTGATTTTAGGACTACTTAGCTATTGACGCAATGCTGCACCCGTTTCACTCCTTTCTTGCAAGAACAACTAGATATGCGGAGAGAAAGCCTTACGTCACGATTTTGAAAATATTTGAATTATGGAAAAAATACTCAATTTTCATGTTCGCCTATCAGTGAGAACGTCGATGGCCAAAATTGAGAGTGATGCACTTTCCCACCACCGAGATATCAGTTATAAACCTCTCTAGTAAACCTTTTTACTAACATAAGGAACCAAGGAAGATTAACAGAGTTTTTACCAGATATGTTTTTAAAATTTAAATGCCTCTAGTTTAAACACTATATACACTACAGGTTTGGTATTTTGAGAAGCAGCCTGTCGTAGGGTTGTCTTTAGATATCTGGAGTCAAATCGTCCTATTTTCAAAACTTTTGATGTGCGACGTCATCACTTTCCCTCCGCATTGATTACTTATGCCTTTGGCAACTACTCCCCAATCAGGCGATCTTGTAATAGGAGGTTTAACAAAGTTTCATATGCATATTACTCTGCTAACATCATCTTAAGTACTTCCATGCGGACGTCACTACTCTTCCGTTTCAAATACGAATAGTTGATTCGTCAGAAACTTTAGCGTCTCGCATCATAAACCACCCATCCCCTCCCGCTGTTACTCCAGCCCACAAAGTTTTTAAATGAAAAATGCATATAAAGCTTAAGCTGGTATCTCCATTGGTCAATGCTTGCGCTCTAAATTGTGCCATGCAACTTACTTAATAATTGCAACTGGTATGCGATATATAAAGGTTTCTATATTCATGTAATATGACATAACATTAAGTAGAGTGACTTTAACTTGAGAAACAAGCTAACAACACAAAATGGTGGGATTTGAATCCTCTGGCCACTTTCTGCTTAAAATGGTTCGCAGTGAGGCTAAAACACAGGATAACCTGTAACGATGTCAACGGATCTATGCCTCGCTCTGACCGCAGTTTCAAATGACATTGTAAGGGAAGGCCGGAACCCCACCGGTCGCTGATTATGTTCTCATCAAGATATTCCGATCAACGATGACTGCAAGAGATAAAGTTCATGACCGCCAATTACCGAGAAATCATGTTCTCATCCATCGCAAGCATTATCAGGTCCGGATCGACGAGATTTTTCAAATCGAGGTCAACTCGTTTACTCGTCAACATTCTATCAACGAAAACAACAGGTCACCAAATTTTGAATAAAGAGTTCTCTGGAACGAATTTGAAACAGAAGATGCATTGTAACTTGCAGTGTGTTTAACATGTACTTGTCAGATCACGTAGTTGGCATTTTATTGCTTCCGGGACGGTTTCCTTGTTTCTTCAAGACCAAGTCTGGTCATCTCCATCCCCAATCTTCTGAAACAGCCTCAAATGTTTCATATCCATGTCAGCTGGTACGCCAACTCGCGCCATTTTCGGATCACAATGTTTACGCAAAACAACAACAGCGTGAAAATATCAACCCATCACTTCAAGCCAAGTTGACAATCGAAATGCCTGAATTCCCAAGACTTCTGTCAACATAAACCGTCACGGGGATGTACTATTTTAAGCTGAGAGGACAATTGGTAAAAGATGGCTGCTAAATATAATTTGCAAACGAAAATAGAACAATAATCCTTACAAAGAGCCAATACTACCGACAAAATTTCCTGGCAAATGCTAACCTTATGGCCCCACTTGGCAAAGCTCCAAGTCAACTGACCTCGAAGTACGAATCAATGAGCCTGAACACTAAAAATGTATACGTAAACTCTACGTACAACCATTACTCGTTTTATCTCACGAGTTAACTTAACTTTTTCGGTCAACTTCAAGACCGAGAGAGTTTCTGCTTTGTCGCTCAAACTAAGATATCGAACAAACCCAGGCAATGGAGTTTTGGTCGTCTTTCAGATTCGGAATGTGGCAATAATTCAATCCTTCCCCTGAAAGTACCCACCGAACACCGTCATGAAGACACGCGCCACCGCTGTCAGCAGTGCTCTGTTCCAAGCACGGCTTTTGTACACTCACCCCCTCCCCGAATTCAAAAATCAGTTTCTTAGAATGCCTTACCTGCTAGCTTTTCTTCGAGGCATTTGGAATGAGAATAACATAATCATCTTTCGATAATGTACAGAGCAAATCGTCCATCATCCCTAAGAGTTCTCCTACACTTTTTAGCTGTTACGTAATTGCATAAAAAGAAATCTTCAAGAAATCCTATCGCTTTAACTTATGTCTCGTAGGTATCTGAGGGAAGCGATTTAACCTTCTGGAGCAAAGGTTTAAATTATTGCCACTGAAACATTTCCCTATGAAACATTCATCGTCAACAGAATCAGACAATTCACCAAATGTACTCGGCGTGCTCGGGATTTGATGTACCAAAACCACCAAGTAAGGGTCCCTGGCCTCAATGTTGTGAACTAGGGACATCGCATGCGCATTGAGAAAGTGGGCCGCGGACTCTTCTTTCACAAATACAAAGCTAACTCTGCATGACGTATTTAAGGAAACTACCTTCTTACCCTTGGATCAAGTGTCTACAATTCCAGTTTAAACATCCTAAATATATAGAACTAAGGCATTTATTTATACTAGAGTAGGTAACCGTGCATGCATACATACCACTTAGGGGGAGGGAGAATACCAGGAATCATATTGCCCACGGAACATCTGATGCACCCCCCCCCCCATTTCAGACCATCATCACAAGCTACCAACAGCAAAAGTTATAGAGTTTTCACCACAGAGCAATCCAGTTTCTTACAAATGTTATAAGGACGTACTGCTCATCCTATCACATCATTCTGCAATCCTTGTTATGCCAAATCTGATCAGCCATTTACAGAGAGGATGGTAGGACTGGGAACCCTTTCGAATTGCGATGGATGTGCCCAAATGTTTATCATCCTCAAATACCTATTCCAGCTCCGGATCAGTGTTGCATCCACTCCATCGTTTGATGTTCGATTGTCACACCGGCTTCTAATCCTCCATCTTCGCTAGTGACCATCCACATTGCAGCTCCACACACTCTGCTATAAAAACCATGACAAAAGAGGGTGCGTTCCAACTACGTTTTACATTTGGCCCTTCATAAGGAACTTCTAAACTTTAAATAGCGTAAAGCAAGAGTGCGTGTTGCTTGCGATGTCGACGATCAGGGGAAACTTGTAGTTCAGCCTCTTTGTAGCTACGCCTTGTGGTCTCTTTATAATATGCTATTTATTTCCTGGCACGCACGGTCATACATTGGGCCTGTTCGTATAACGTACGACCGACGTCATACATCGGCTGCAATCTCTACAAAGTTTTAACGCATACTCGCTGCCACCTCCCCCCCTAGCCCTCTCTCCTCTTTGCCAAAATCATGCCTCACTGCACTCCGAAATCAAGCAAGTTAGGATGATATTGAAATGGCCAATCAGACAATCTCCCGCAAAGTGACGACACGTCATCTCGCATCACGCTCACACCTTTACTATCAGCAACAGAAAGCTGGCAGGATCTGTGGAAATGTGCGTGGGATGTAAAGTGATTATCACTGAACTTCCAATACAGGAAACGATTACATATTCAGTCAATTTGTGCAAATGTTTGTTATACGTGTGTATAATCCATGATCAACTCATTAATATCAACTAATCTATCTTGAGCATAGCAAGCGTGACTCGCAGATTGTGGGAAAGCAACTAGTACACATTGGGCCAGGAATAACCGCTGACTGATCGATGTCAGAACGAAGCGGAAAAGCGCAGTAAATAGGAACGGCTTCAGTCACGTGTGCAAACCGTTTCTGTGCGATTAAAGGAGCCAGCGATGGCTTCACACAACACCAACCCAGGAAAGCTTGTTTGACCAGAACAGAATTGGGTTCCTTTTGGCAATGATACGTTCGATTTCTGCATCGCAGCTTACGTCTTTCTTGGGTATGCCTCAGTGGTGGTTTTTAGGGGGAGGCCGACAGAGCCATGGCCATGGCCCGAGGCCCAGCGCCTAAATGCTAAGAAAACAATTATCTAATTGCCCATATTAATCTAAAGTAAGTGAAAACTCGAAACTGTATCCATTGGAGGATATAATATGCTCCGGAACTTACGCTGTATGATCATGTGGACCTGAACGTCCTTGCAATGTATGACGTCATAGGGCCCCGCAAACGCTTTCGGCCCAGGGCCCCGCACCCTTCAAAACCGCCACTGGTATGCCTCTCTGCTAATCAAGAAGTACGGTGAGAGATCGACATGTTCAGTACAAAACATTTTACACGCTCAACGCACAGTTTTCTACGCGACCAAATCAGGAATTGTATCGCGCCAGAACAGCCTTATGTAGAGTCACAACTAAACCTAATTTTTTTTTATAAGAACATAGTTTATAAGAGCGCAACCCTTGAAAATAGTAAAAGTTAAGAAGATCTTAAGAACGAAGTAGGCTTAAATTAGACTGATATAGAGAACATTCCATGGCTGGTATTGATGTATATATATTGCACAGTAAACGATAACTCCGTTTTTTAAATCTCTGTATGGACGGCCAAATCCCAACAGTTTGAAAATCATCAGTAAAATCAGTAAAATCAGTAAGATTTATTCGGACGATCGGATGATTGCTTCAAAAGCATTCTCCTTTCTCCCAGGGGGAGGAACTCATTGACTTTCATGATGGGTGTGATCATGTACACTTTTGGGGTCTGAAATTCAAAACAGACTATTATTCTGGCCGAGTCTGCATCAGTCGTTTACAGTGTACTTGCATGTGTTCATTTGTCAGAAAATTAAGGAAATCAGGGTTTTCGAAACTAAAATATTAAGAACATGAAGGGCTTTATATGACTCAAAATCAAGAACTTTTCAAGGCTTACTTTTCAAATATCTAAGAACATTTTACGCCTTGAAGAGTTCCGAATGTTCTTGTAAAAAAAAGAAGGTGTAATCTCATCTGTGTAGAGAAGGAGTAGCACCCCTACATTTTATGAAGCTCGTACATAAAGAATATTTTGCTGGCAATGCTATATTTACTGATAACGGTAGTCTGTTATAACTTAAGTTAAAGTTCAATAACAGCAATGAGGTTAAAGGATTTGTTGAGTGTCTCAGTGAGTTCCGTAACAAGGTAATAAACCTGCCCCAGGGGGCTTAAATATGAGTAAAATTCGAATGTCCGCTATACATAGGCTAATTTTAAGGCAAATGTTCGCGCGGTTCCGAGAAAATGTGTCCGCTATAGAACTGTCCACTATATAGAGGCATTTCAATGAGAGTTTGACCATGATTCGGCCCGTTCCTAGAAAATGTGTCCGCTATTACCAGGTGTCCGCTATATAG
>JAAAKL020017570.1:0-10559 GCA_010016065.2 Carybdea cf. marsupialis auct. non (Linnaeus, 1758)
CCCATTACTTAACGTTACTTAAGAAACATTTTTGTTAGCAGCAGAGGAAAAGTCAGAGTAAAAGGATGATCTATTAGATGCACCATCATCAGTATCTATTCGTAGATTCTTAATTTCCTGCCATCTGGCAATATTTGGAGGAGTGATTTCATTTGATCCAAAATCTACTTTTACCTAAAAGTTGTACAGTTCCATAACGGTATTAGAGAGCACAATTAATAGATAATTATTTTATCAAACCTAACATGACAGAAGTGTGTACTCTGCATGTACTGCACCTGTAATGAGCGTCCTTTTCTAGTAAACCTGGAATGTTTAATCCCCCACTTTGTTGAACTAATGCATATTCCTTAGACAATGTTTAAACGTTTTAGTTGATATAGTTTAACTCCAACTGAATCAGTGAACCATTTTTTAAAGCATTGTTCATCAACTAAACTTTTTCAATTTTAATTTATTCTATCAGTTCAGGGAAATGTGTTATTCATCATCCCATATCAAGACGAGGATCAACTCTTTACGTAGGAGGTGAAAGCTTTAAGGATGTTAAAGGAATCATCGATCATTTTAAAAGAAACCCACTTGGAGATATCAAATTAACTGAAGAGGTAGGCATTGGTGCAAACATACAAATTAGTAATACATTGTATTCCAATGGGCGTACGTTAAACCAAATCAAAAATATCAACACTAATCGCCTAATCGACCTGAAGTGTAGAAATCCTCACGATGCAGTAGAACGTTTGTTTAGCATATTTGTAAACGCCATGTCTGTCAAAAACTAACTGCAATGAAAGTAAATCAGCTATGACGGCTTTGGGATATTATTGTAAGTCTTGTTTGGTTTTAAACAGGTGTGAGCAACTATTTACTATGAGGTCATTTAGTCAAACAAGGCCGGTTAGTTCATTCTTGATCTAGAAATTCTCTTTAAATCCTCGGGATTCATTGATTCCACAGATCTTTTAAAAGGAGTGGATCCAGATTTCTATTGTTTCCAACAGCGCAAAAGCTCGTTCACGAATACTGGCCATCAGAAGTTAACCCAGGGCGGGAAGGTCTGCAGTGTTAAGTAACAATGTTTCTAAACTTGTTTGTTGGGGACTGTCCTTGCTTTGAAACAGAAGATGCTCGATCCAGTGCTTTTAGAGACCAGTGATTCTAAAAGATCCAGAACTATGCATGACCCATATAAGCCATACGCTTTTAATAATCAGCTAATGATCAAATATTGGGAAGTGGAGTCCTTCACCGCAAATGCATGTCCAGTGGATCCTCATGGTTTAAGGATGTCGTGCTTAAAAACAGATGAATAAGTGTAACATGGTAGATGCAGTGAATAGCACATCAATTTCTCATTTGTTCGATACTAACTGTGTTGATTTCGACATCTCACGTCCAAATTCTCAATCTGCTAACGTCGACATCAATCTCGACGCCATTTTGGAAACCAGCCTCTTTGCTTCGTGTGACCTAACTATGGAAGGACTGCGATCCTGCTCGTCAATATGTTTCACGCTCGCTAAAAGATGTAAAGAACTGTCGAGAAGATAGGATTTAAAATGGTGGTTTTTAAAAAGATAGTAGGAAATCTCAATGATTATTTTTATTGCTCTGGATTCTTTGCAAAACTTGTAATTTCATATCATTTCTTCTCGATAAAGTAATGTAGAACGGCTGTTTAAGGTTTTCATTTTCTCATGTTATTTTAGCAACGTTTTCATTTCACAAAGTGTTTCATCAAAAATATCAACGAGAATGAGAATCCACACTAGAGCACAGCAACTTGATGTTAAAATTGTTTGGACTCGCCATTACGTTGATCCATCAGGAAGATTTGAGTTCCCTTCTCACCAACATTCAGTTTTCTTTCTTGACTGCACTTAATTTTTGTGAAAGAGATTGATTTATAAGAAAATGTAACTGAGCAGTAAAAATCTTCAGATGAGTTCTCCAAGGAACTTTACCAAACCGAGGACCTGAAAAATTGAGGACTTCGATGTTGGAGGAAATACGTGATGACGAATCAGTGATCCATTTGCCTCTTTTCAATTTTCAGACCATCCTTGGGAGAAGATTTGTCATGACTTATGTCTAGTTTCCATGAACAATAAGTAAAAAATTTAATAACTTTCAGTTTATTTTTAAAACCGGTTTTCTGCAAAACTGTCAGAGTGAACTTCTTTAAGTAGTTTCTTAAGAAAAAACCTATAAGTCACAGACCATAGCTTATCCCTTAATGCACAAATATTTCATAGTGCAAAATATAGATGTCGTACCCGAAAAAATCTCCTCTTGATTCCAAACTCCTTAAAATTAAATTTCTAACTAATTCTATTTTGATTTTGTTTGTTAAAAGACTGCCTATTAATTTTGCATTATTAATCTCACTATTTTTCTTAATCAAACAGTTAACCTCTGCGGCAAAACCCTTGTCTAACTCCGTCAGTGACAAAACTGCATTAACGCTGTCAGACTCCATTTCTGGCGTCCACTCTTACTCGTCGCATAGGCCTGTTTCTGAGTCTGACCACGGCATAAGTAACGGACAAGTTGAAGGAGGTCATGTTGATAAGGGAATGATGCCTACAAAGGAAACAACACCAGATAATAAAGAGGACTCGCAGTCATTACAAGACAAGAAGGAAGACAATGAAGATGAAGAAGAATTTAATATTGATGAGGAACTGCCCATGTCTTTAAAAAAGCCAATTCATCCCCAGTTAGCTAAGCTACAACGGTCCATTTCCCGGGCATCAGTCTCCTCGGCAGGTATCCTATATATATTTTTTACTCTCTCCATTTATTCCATTGTATATTTTGAACCATTTCCATGTATACAATTTGCAATTTCTTTAAATCTTATTATCTACTATCCAGTCTGTTAATCATTCCGTTTATCTTTAGCAAAAAAAAATTCCTAGTTTCTACAGTATGGGACGCAAACTAAACAAATGCAAGCAGGTCAGCCCTTGAAGCGAAGAAAGTTGAGGCCTATTCTACACTTCGAGTGATAACAACATGCTAACAATGTATTGTTAAATACCATTGAAGCAACTGGTTAATTTCCGGCTGCGATGAATTGTCGTTGTCATCTTTTTCGAGAAAATATGAATCAACTAACAATCTTACCCCTTTTTATACATAAATTTCAGATATTATAACGGCCTCTACCATTGATATGTCCACTAAGGGATTGCCTCCTTTCGCCGCTGTACATATCCAAGTCTGTATAATCCTTAAATAACCCTGGTTGATATGGTTAAGGCCCTTAGGACCGACCATTTTTCCTGGGTATGGCATTAAGATACAGCCCGTGGTAAGGCTCCGGTCCCGTAGCTCCAGGGCTTTTGGGAAAGTGAAATGTGTGGTGGACAGCACACAACAGTAAGTGACGTGATGGAATTGGATTAGCCATTTGATCAAATTTATGTATTAGCATAGACGACATTGGAAATATGTCAGCATGTGTAATTTGGATTGACTGTATGTCTTATGGGATGAAGATCCGCATTATATCGGCCAGCTCATCCAAGGAAGAAAGAACTGAGATCCAAAAGGACCAATTTTATAAGGACCTGAATGACTGCTGTAAGTTGGAAGAGAAACGTCAGATAGTTACTTGTAGAGATACAAATGCCACGGCAGAATATTGTGCAAGTTTTGTTTGGGGCAGCAATTATATTCCTACGAATGCAAACGAAAGTGGTGAAAGATTTACAGATTTCCTGGCATCAAATAAATTTTGCCTCTCAAACACCTAATTCCAACATAAAGAGGTTCCAAAGGTCACATGTGACTCCAATACTGACAATCTCTGAAAGACTATTGATTACATCTCGAATAGCAAGTGGATAAACTAGTATATAATAGGTTTCAGGGCAAGAAGATCAAATACATTCAACAACATTGATCATAGGCTCTTTGCCTATAAGTTCAAAACAGCATTAAGAGGAATTGATTGTATCCGATTCGTTAAGAAAGAAGCAAACCGAAAAATTATGATGTTAATGGTTTGAAGGGAGAGTAAGATCAGATTTCGTGAAAAAGGTTGATGAATCAACAGGAGTTAGCGATTGTGAAAGACTTTCTTGAAGACATTCTTGAAGAAGCTGCTACAAATAGACTCCTGAGTATGATGAACTCAACAGAAATAAAAGTATAGGCGAATGGTGAAGATATATAGAACTATCATGATAATATTGATAGACACACTCGACCAGAGGAGTTCAAAGCTGTCATAAAGAAGATCTGCAAATGTTATTGCCAAATACTAAACCAACAACATAAACGTGAAGCAGCTAAAGTTGGGGATGCTCATTTTAAAAATCTTCAAAAGTTGTATCAGCCAAGCAAAGCATCATGCACAAATAAGACGCCTGTTCAGCAGACATGTCTGGAATAAAAAATAATTTGTTTAACCCATTTTTTCCATCCAGATCCTTCGAATTACCTATTGAAATATTGAACCCACCCGAATTTTTTAGACGTTTGATAGAGAGTGTTATAGCAGGCGATGAAGAAATAAAAAAGATTAATCTGCTGACAATTCATCCACTGAGAAGCGATGAAGTAAGAAAAAATAAGAGGAAGCTGAAGAACAAGAAGACTTCAACTGATATACCTGTCGAATTTATCAGGGCAGTTGTGGAGAGTGATTCATGCATTACAACTATTGTGTCAATTCATCGGAAAGTGTGGGAAGAGATAGTCATACCAAAGTTATGGTGCAAGACAATCATCACCCCTTTATACAAGAAGAAGAGAAAATGAAAGGACTGCAAAAATTTCAGAGGGCTGACTATTGGAAGCACTTTTCTAAAATTAGTTATGACAATAAACCTGGAAAGATTGAGACCTTGACACAACAAACAATTGCTTTCAAACCAATATAGGTTTTGACAGTATTTTGGTTGTACTGATGAAATTTTCTCAGCTAAGTCAATACAAAGTTTATCAGGAATAAAGAGGTGTGAATACGCTCAGAAGACTTGACATAGGCATATAATTGGTTTGTGAGAAAATGGCTGTTCTTCTTAATATTGAACAGAATTCGTTCATTACATATCGAACTGACGCAATGTGCAATAATATTGGAAGAACAATACAAAAACACAGAATCTTTGTTAAAAGTGAAACTGATTATTTGTAACGACATCTGGTGCGAGATAAAGTGGCTCAGAGTCACCATTTATATTAAACCTGTTCTTGGATTACATAATGCACTTTTACAACCAACGTGCAGAGGACCTTGAGCTGGTAGCTTGTTTCAAATTACGAATTAATGATCAGGAAAGGAAGACAATTGATCAAATCCTATTCAAAGCTTGTGAAAGTTATGCATGGGTTCAATTCTGAACTATGAAATATGCAAGTTTCATTAACTCCGTTCCAAAATATTTTTAACTTTTAAAAATATCATTTTGGAGACTTGCATGTCAGACCTCCCCGCTGCTAAGCGGAGACTTTTAGAAAACAAATAATACCAGTAATGGACACCACTTTCATGTGGCACGTTTCTTTCCTGATTTGTTCCATTTTCACCGAAATGTAGTAAAAACTTCTATTTGTCAAGGATTGTAGGTTATGCAGATGATCCAACATTCAAAATAGATACGCAAGAAAATTATAGTTAGCTGCAGGTGTACTAAATAGTCTTCTAAAAGAGATCTGGTCTGGTCATTAGTACAGAAAAGACCAAGACTATGATCCTAAACTTCGAAGGTGAAAAGGAGGAATACCCAAGACAGCTGATCATTGTTGACAAAAAAAACATCGCAAATGTTATTGTATTTGTATATCTTGGAGCCCTCATTTCATACAATGAACCAGGTACATCAGAAAAAGAGCTGAATAGGAGAATTGAATTGGTAAACAGCACGTTCACTGAGTTTAAGTAGATAATCTGCAACTATTATCAAAAAGTTGAGATCAGAACGAAACGTCTGTAGTAGGCTTTGTTACTACTGTGAAACCTTGACACTGACCCAAGCACAGGATGGTAGGATTCAAAGAGCACACATTCAATTTTTGAGACGTATTTTCGAGGTGGAATGGCAAGAATGTCATCGAGAAAAGGGATCGACCAAATGAGAATGATATAGGGGGAACAAACTGGGTATGAAAGTACACCAATGAGAAGAAAGTGGTGATTACAAAATATGTGTTGATGACAGTATATATAAGAGACCAGAACAGAATATGGGTTGCATATGTTGTGCGAGCATCTAACAACACCTTAGACCACTAGAAGACTCATGTTCGTCGACAAAAAGTATACGAAAAGAAGCAACCGCAATAAGACCGTATAAAAAATGTGATGGTACAAGGAGGCCAAACGGAAAGTACTAAGAAACATTTATTGGAGAATGCACTAAGAGAAGTTTTATTTGTTGTACTGATTTGTATATATGCTATTATCCTAGAATTCCGTAAGGGCTAATGGGTTAAGACCCTATGTAAAATTTGAAGGTTTTCTTTAAGCATTTTCTTCTATTCCTACAATCTAAAAAAAATTTTGAGCATAATTTAAACTCGCTTACACCAAGGTATCGAGTTTTTTTGATGTTTGGAATTATCAGAATATAATCCAAGAAGACTTGTAGAGGACATTACAATGTAGCCAATGCGGGGTTAATGAAGAGGACATAATTTTTTTCTTCAAATTTGGTTTTACCAAACAATAAACTCATGAGCCAATGTGATTAACTACTTTCGTGAATTCCTACGAAATGTCTCCTTTTTCTTGTTTTACAATTGCAGAAACACACTGTCTAAACTTGATATGCAGGTGTGTCGTAGCTCAATTTTACAAACACTTCTATTGTAGGCGAGAAAGACTTGCCGACAGATGAACCGATGCCAGTTCTACCGGAACCCACAGGTGCCAGACCACCTCCTCTCTTCCCACGGTTCTCGACGTTAACTAGAAGTTTGTCGTCCATTTCATTAGAAAAATCTCCGGACGTTTTTGACATTAAACAATTGATGTTCCAGCTTTTTAAAGGAAACGTTGCTATCAAGTATCCCTCTCAACAAAGGATCATGAAATTGTTTTTGATTGGACAAAATGGTGAGTGTGTTGATCTTGTGAAGTATTCTTTGAAAGTATTTATCGAATTTATCCGATAGGTCTCAGTACATTTAGCCAATAAGAAAAGCAGTAGTGCTATAACAATAAACGGCAAAAGTTGCAATAATCAGGTCGGATTACAGCTATATTCGTAAGTAGTTAACTGATTCACAGAATAGGAACCTAACCCTAGGCACTGCTAGGATACATTTCACTTGTCTGCACACGGCAACGCAACAAAATACTTGAGTTTTGTACTCTAAAGCAACTCAATTTGTCCATCCCGTAAAATTAACTGATGTAAAAGTTTACCATGACCAGTTTCATTAAATATTTATCGATACAATTCGAGTAATAATTTTTACCGATTTAAACTATTAGTTTCTGATAATCTATGTTTAAAATATTTGACACATTTTCCTAAGGACAACAGTTGTGATAGCCCTACGTACTTGGGATTTGGATGTTTTGTGTCTGTTTCGATTCTTGTTCTAGTAATAACTAGATGCCACTGTGTAGAATATCTTATTATCAGTATTGTGCAGTCGGGAGATGTTGAGATGTCTTTTTTCGTATTCCTTGCCTTGTTGACTTTTTTCCTAGTTATTTCTTACTTTGCAAGTCGACGTGTTGATTCTCGTCCAACAGTGCTCAGCGCCTTGTCTTTATGTATCCGTATTTCTCCTATGACGCTCTTGGGCAATCTATTCTCCTTGGTTTAAAGAGCGCTTGTATTCTGCTATGTACAATACACGTTAGTATTTCAGCATGGCCAGTGGCTAGTGTTCTTGTCTTTTGGTTGTATTGAGTCCTTGGAATAAGGAAGCGTCTTATGGGTGAAGGAAGGGTGGTAATTACCTTTTCCAATTACCTACAACTATAATGGTATAATCAACCTTTTTGCGCAATGTAGCTTTATGACATTAGCTTGGTAATAAATACAACCAGCAATAGATTATGAAACAATAAAATTTCCATGGCGAAGTGTTACAAAGCCATTTCTTTAGATGGTAGTCTTTGACTGAAGCCATAGAAATTGTAAAGTGCCATGAAAGATAAACTTACCCCAAAAATGGATTAAGTAGCAAGGATTAAGTGCCGAACAGCCTGCGTTTTGAAACATCATAAAATAAATGCACACATGCTGTTTATCTGTAAATGGAGTGGCAATTGGTAAAGGCTCTTAGCTCATAATCTTACCTACAGCGAAACCGGAAATAGGACACTAGTTTTTGATAAATTAAGATCTTTTCTGTTATTAATTTGAGTATAAATGAAAAGTAAGAAGTCATGTTGAACTTCAGAATATGATATTTGCTCTAACTACCGTGGTAACACTTTTGTCGATTTCCCTGTTCGTAGGAGGAGTGATGTATATATCATGTAATACCAAACGTCAACTTTACTTTTTTATACATTGTATCTTGCATAACTTTGGTCATGTTCATAGATATATAGTAAAACAATTTCTAGATTTCGCCATATTATAAATCATTCAAAATATACCAACACGTGTCAACTCGGTTGATGCCATAAATAGTGGAAGCTTATCGTGTCGTGAGTCGCAGTCTTTTTCTGAGCTACGTTTTGAGAGATACTTCTTCCATCTTCAGGCTGATGCACCTTTTCGCTGAATTTATGTTGTAAGATTGCGGACCTCCGAGGAATACATTTTCATTTCTTTATACATATTCTCTCCTGACTTCACTTTTACATTCCGCAGAATATTTAAATCTGTCCTTTTCTTTCTGTACAGACACAATTCGAGAAAGAAAGCACATAATGCAAGGCGTTTTGCCCTCCATTTTCACTTTATGTCAAGAGCATGGATACCAGTGTGACGTCATCGACACAAGCATTCTCCATGAATCTGATGCAGAAAACCCGGCATTGGCCTGGATGATTGATAACGGTCAACGACAACTAGAGAAAGAAGTTGACTACTGCTTAAAATATCAATTACCAATCCTTGCTTTGGTAAGAATTGTGACCGCTTTAACTTACATAATCAAATCTTGGATTTCTCTATTTAAAAATTTTGCTTAGCTGCAGTTAATTGTTGTGTGAGGTTGAGGAAGTCTCATACGCGATAAAAGTGGGGACATTTTCAAATTTTATGAACGATTCCAACGGAAATAAGTAAACTCTCAAAAACAAACATCTACTTGATGCCTTCAAAGCTGAAGTGGGTGCAAACTTCCATAAAGTCTGGCCCACCACCCACCATAACTGGTCAATACCGCTACTGGAAGTGATTGGGGAGATTGATCTTACCATTTCACAAAAAGGCAACCTTAGCTGATTCAAGAGCTGTAGGGTCTGCAACTCAGTAGACACAGGATCAGACCATTTGTTATTCATAGAAGCAATCATGTTACCTGAGAAAAGGTCTGATTTGGAAAAGCTTGCAAAGGTCGAAAATTTCTCAGGTATTTCAGCGGCGAATAAGTGTACGACTTGAATTTCTTTTATATCCTACAGAAGAATTTAATTCTTTCTATTGCTTCAAGAAAGCAATCAATAACGCTGCAAAAGGAATAGTTGAATTTAGAAGATGAAAAGACGTCTCTGGAGAGATAGATTTATGCGAAAGAGCGATGAATAATTTAATTTTCTCTATATTTTCCACAAGGAAACAACCAATCAAACTACAAAAGAAACAGTTTGGTTTAGAAGAGTTAGGAGAGGAAAAGATTGAGACTTTCCCTATAATTGCTTTGAAAGGAAAAAAGACACCGATATTACATCAGACTTCAATCACGGTTATTAATATTAGAGGCGTACTTAAATTTTTTGAAATGAGATTTTTAGCTAGTTTTTTCAAGGATGGCGGTTTCTCTAATTCAGGAATATCGATATAAAAGATTGCTTTAATGTATCGATTTCTGGCTTTAATTTTTCTTTTGAGCACATAATAAGTCCGCGGTAAGCCCAAGCTTTGATGAGGTTCGCCTTGCGTGCTTGGGAGGCTGAAAGAGGTCTAAGAAATGTATTGACCAGAAAAGGTAGGTTTCCTGTGCACACTGGTCACAAATTAGTAGAATCGTTGAGTACTGTTTTTCATGCCAGTGCGAGAATGGCTATGTTGGACGCACGACTTTGACATTAGTTGATAGAATTAGGAAGCATGCTTCGTCCTTTATTCACCAACCACCTCCGATTTCTAAAACCAAAAGCACTGCTAAGCAATGAGGCTCTGCTATAGGGCAGTACTTGCTTGGAAACCAAAACAGTGCGAAATTGTATAGGGACGACCGCTTCCGTGTAATAGGTAAAGCTATATCTGCTTTTTACTTAACCGTTCTGAAACCCATCCACATCAAAGCAAGAAAACCGTTGCTTTGAAGATAAAAAGAATTTTTCTTTTAATTGGGCATTTTCGGTTAACCATTCAGTTCCACAGACACTTATTGGTCAAAACAATACCAATCTGGCGGGCAGAATTCTGATTGGCTACTTTTAAAACACAGTTTGGTTAAGTTTAGTT
>JAAAKL020017571.1:0-10558 GCA_010016065.2 Carybdea cf. marsupialis auct. non (Linnaeus, 1758)
GAGAGAGATATACAGTTGGGAGATTTAGTAGTCATGAAGAATGAGAGACAAGGGAAGCTAGAACCTAATTTCAATTCTGAGAGATTTAAAGTAGTTAGTATGAGTGGGTCAGATTTAGTTTGTGCAGATAAGACAGGCAAAACTGTCAGGCGTAATATTCAGTGTGCTAAGAAACTATCGATCCAGCCAACAGTCGTGCAACCAATGGTCAGTGGCATTAGCACAGGTGACAAGGTACCAGACACCCAGACAACCAGTAAGGTGATTGACCCTGCAGATGCTCCAGAGGTACCAAGGACAACTGAACAGAGTGTGCGAACATGTGGACGTGTCCGGCAAACTCCACTCAGGTTGAACGATTATCTCGTTTACTGATGGACTGTCTCATGGTACTGAGCGTCCGAGGTTAGACTATTGCTTGTAAGTTTTTTTTAAAAAAACGGAGGGATGTAGTGTACTATGGCATTGTACAAGCTTGCCATATATGGGCATGCTTCATGATAGATGTGCGTACGTTAGTAACCACGAGGGAGTTGTACAAAAACCCCGAGTGGGCATGTAATGTTTGAGTGTAACGAGCAATAGAGATCAATAAAACCACTTCGAACGACTCTAAACCTTGTTTATCATACATTCTGCAGAATGGACTGCCTGATCTCCTATCTATATAATGTTTAACATAATTTGCTCCAATTGCCCGTTCCTGTGCACTACAAATCAATGCTTCTGTTTCTAATTTCACGTCACTCTTAGCTCTTAGTTAGCCAATTCCATTGATGGCTACTTCCATTCCACATATGTACAAAACAGTTTTTCATGGCAACAATTATTTACATCAGTAGAAGTCTATTTACATTTCAATAGCAAAAGTATTGTACATATCACCTTATTAGTATAACTCTCATTGATGAGCTTAAGGGTAGAACAGATCTTTAGTCTTGTAGTTTGGAGCCAAACTTGGCATCTTCCCTCAGATGGGCTCTGCCACCATGCCAAAATATGAGCTCAAGCAAAAAACACATTAACAGACAGACCAACAAACATCTCCATGACCAATTTTGTAGAGCATAGGTGTTATTGATGATTGACAATTCCAAAACGAGTAACACGGTAAAGAAAGTGAAGAAGGTAGAAGAAGAAGAAGAAGAAGAAGAAGAAGAAGAAGGAACAGAAGGACAAAGGATGGAACATAAAAAAGGTTCTCCATTGGTATACAACATAAACTGACGTACTATTTACCTGACACCTTTGACATGAATAGGCTGAGTACATGCTATTACTAAGTCCTGAGCCAGGTGGTAACAAAGAAAACCTTTTCACTTTTCTATCACCACTCTATAAATGCAAGAAGACATATGCAAATGACCATAGAAGAAATAAAACATAAAAACAAATACATATGCATATATATATATATATATATATATATATATATATTTCTAGTGCCTATATTTCTATGCATATATATATTTTTTTCTAGTGCCTATATATATACACTACTATCACCCTAACACTATATATACTATTTTTACAAAATAGTACAATATGTTCATATTTACTGCCATACTTACCTTTGTATTCTGTACAGCAATTTACAAAAATAATAACCCTATAAACAAATAAATCTAAAACACAGAAGCTATCACAAAACCTTAAATTTATAAAAAATACAGGCTCTCGGCATAATTTTGTCTCGTGAATGATGGAAAAAATCAAATATCAACTAGCCTGTCATTGGTTTTATCTTCAAAACAATTTCAGACGAGAAACATTAATTCGCATCCTATGAATAGATGCGGTTTCCCACTTTAAATGTTATAAAAGTTTCGAGTATCATCAGTATGTATTTTATATTAATAGTATAGTCTACCTACTCACTCACTCAATAGTAATACACAATATCAATATCGCGTGTAAAATAAAGACTAAATATTGTCTGTGCCGCATGATCACACCCAGTTCTAAAATAACGTAGCGCATCTCCCCCGTATGTACATCTTCCCTTTTCGACCTCCCTCCGCTCAATGAAGATCTTGTGAAAACCTCTCATCAAATGGTCCCTAAAGGTGATCATGTCAGGAAGTTCTGATGTGTGGTTTGTTTACATACACGAAAATCATCAAGGAGTGACGGAGGTCTGGCAGCTGTTCTGATGACGGAAAGACCAGGCTACAGTCAATGGAGGCCTCCAAGAAAAAAAGAGTCCAATAAATACATAGTGGGAATGATTCCTGGTGGATTTGCCATTGTTTACATTTGTATAGCAGATCAGAAGTATCCAAGAATGTGTATCGTCGGAGACCATCGGGGGACTAAAATTTCTCGCGAATCCAGACAAGTCAATCGTAAATAATAACCAAGGACAGTGGTCATCATCGATAACACAGATTCACTTACAAGCACAAGTATCATCTGATCTTTCTGTAAAAACATATTCTACTGCAGCAAGGTCCCGTTCATGCCACATTCTCATCAAGAATGATCATTACAAGAACTCCGAATCAACTTCTCATATAAGCCTATCACTTATATCTTACATTCTGCTGGCCTATCAATGGTCAGTACTTAGAAGTTGATAGATTGGAAGGCACTCAATT
Source organism: Carybdea cf. marsupialis auct. non (Linnaeus, 1758) (assembly GCA_010016065.2). Classification (NCBI taxonomy): domain Eukaryota; kingdom Metazoa; phylum Cnidaria; class Cubozoa; order Carybdeida; family Carybdeidae; genus Carybdea; species Carybdea cf. marsupialis auct. non (Linnaeus, 1758). The sequence continues at coordinate 2,598 of JAAAKL020017571.1, forward strand.
ATACCATCTTACTTACCTGGTGCTTGAGCTCCCCCTTTCGCGATTTCCTCGCTCTGATTTTCATCCGACTGGCTACATAATGATTTCTTCCTTTACTGTGTTTCTCATGATTCACATTGTCTAAGCCATCGTCTATCCTAGACAGTGAAGACATCCCAGTGCTTCGATCTGTACATACTGAATTTTTCTTCTCCCATTCCTTGGCAACTGATTCTAGCCGCCCCTTCCAGTCAGCCGCCATCCTGGCTGAGTCGGATAAATGATGATCGTTTACGCTCGGACCACATGGTTTGGCATGTTTGCATGTGTAAATTACGGAATGCATCTTGCAATCAACCCTTTGTTACTTGTTCCTTATTTCTCCGCCTCAACAGACTCTCATGATCAACCTCACGGTAAGATCAGGATGGATCAACGAGTAGATCTTTATTAAGCGACCTACGATTTACGAGACAGAGTGGTACATCTGCTTTGACTTATATGAGCCATCTCAGCATAGTTAAAGAAGTCTAAGGAACGTTACTATATCAAACGAGAATACTTGAAAAGGAGAGCTTCAACAAGAGGTCTTATTTTGTCATTCTCTCGACAGTGCACTTGCTTCTGTTGACCAGCACTAGCGAAACACTATACTTCATTTTAATGCAGGTCATTATAAATTGATATCTGTCGCAGTATCCATGACGTCGCTAAATCACGTGATAACTCACTGATTTTTTTTGGCGGAGCAAGGCTTTGTCGATCAGACTAGCTAACGCAAACATCGAGTTTTGCTGTATGATAGTACAGGAGAGGGGTAGAGAGTGTTATATAATATCATGTCCCTTTTACGTGTCCCTATAACATAGAAGATAATACAGTACTTTCTAAGATGAAACAGCAACGTTATAGATAAAACTCAGAGATTCTTGACTGGAGATAGCTGAGACGATGTTCAACACATGGAAAAGCAGAGCAACAAAACCCTGAGGGTCGCAACAGGGGTGAAAATGGTAGCAGTGAAAACATCTAGTTTTCTTTCTATCCATAAATATATACATATATAAATTATAATACATATAGACATATATTACGTACATACATCTTACATTTTATCGAGGGAAATATGAATGAAAAAGGCAGACGAGGACGACCCACAATAGAGTGGATGGACAACGTCATTGAATGGAGTAGTAGCATAGATGGTGCAAGAAGGAAAACCCATAACAGATGTGCCTACGGCCCACCCAAGGGGTAAGGCCAATAGTGCAGTAAAATACATGTGGTCGGTCCTTTGTGTATTTGTCGCTATAATGCTTAACAATAGTAGCAGATATGCGTAGTTAGTGCCTAATTTCGTCCTTTGTTCAAAACGTTTGTAAGTATCTACTTGTGATTATCTCCAAGAGTGCGTGTTATGCAAAACCTATCTGTGTATATAAGTAGGTTTCAATATACTTGGAAAGATAATCGGATGAAGATAACATCGGGACGTGTAAGAGAATGTGTTTTTACTCGGTTGTTTATTTATATTTATGCTCATAAGGGGTTGCTGGCCTTTTGAGTTAAGTTATAAAACACTCACTCAAACACACACACATGTATATATAAGTACTCAACCATGTATTATATATATAAGTACCCAGCCAGACAAACAAGCAGTCATGAACTACGTAGTATAGAACTCAATAAACATGAAATGCTCACGGCGCTGGCGGGGATCAAACCCAGGACCTCCCACACAGAAAACGAAGACTTTGTCATTGTACTAAATAGTGCAATAGTAAAGTCGACAATCCGGGAGTTCAATCCCGAATTCTCACCACTACCAGCAATCTAATTTTCGTTTCGCTATTAGCTTCATCAGTGCCATTGATATATATAAGTACTCAGACAGACACGCAAGCAGCCATGAACTACATAGTATAGAACTAAATTAACATGAAGTACTTACGTTGCTGGCGGAGATCGAGGCCAGGATCTCCCACACCGAAAACGAAGACATTACCATTCCACTAAATAGTGCAATAGTTAAGTCGATCCCAAATTCTCACCAGCAACCTATATTTTTTTCTGTTTCGCTTAATGCTTCGCAGTGCCATTCCATATGTAAGTATTGAGGCAAATACATATATACATATATACATATATACCAACAGGTATTGATACCATTGCTAGAGTGCTCAATACTACGCAGCAGTGGTAAAAAGGAAAAGCGAAATACCGCAGTTACTAAACTGAACGTAATAGCAAAAACATTTTAGTACTGAAAAGCCTTCTTCGTCTGACACTCCTCAAGATACAGTATCGTCAAAATTAAAATAGAGAAGTAATCAATGAAAATTATACCCAACTGTGTTTTGAAAGTAGCCAATCAGAGGCCTGACTGCTAGATTGGGGTTGTTTTGACCAATTAGTGCCTGTGGACCTGAATGGTTAACCGAAAATGCCCAATGAAAGACAAATTCTTTCTGTCTACAAAGTAACGGTTTTCTTGCTATGATGTGGACAGATTCCAGAACGGCTAGGTGAAAAGCAGATCTAGCTTTAAGATTCTTAGCTCTCCTAAATGCTACTACGCATGCTTCTGAAATAGCTCCCCTACGCTCTTCGGAACTAGATAACACGTTCTGCAGACAGCCAATCATCTCTCTAACCTTAGTGAAGTACAACGTAGGGTGGAGTGACGATACACACACTAAGGCGTAAAATGGCGACAGGTGAAAATGTAACTTATACACCAGCGAGAAGTATGCAGTTACAACTGCTGAGGAAGGGAACGTACTGAATAAACGTTCTGGCTTGTCTTTAAATCCCCGTATAGGAGCAGTTGTTGCTTGTTGACTATCTATGCATGAAAAACAAATTCGTGTTGTTAGGTAGTCTAGTTCACCTAATGAGCTTTTTGTCATTTGAAAACATGCATGTTCCCCTTTTTTCTCTTTTTGCTTTCCGTTTTTGGTTTTACTTTTATGTTGGCTATCTTTGTCGCTTTCTGAGCAAAACCACTCCAGACAGGGCTTTAGGTTAGCTATTGCTTCCCCTTCTGAAAGATCCATTTGTTGCTGATAAAAATATGCAAGTGTATACAGCATACTCAAGAATGTATCATGGCCCCTTCCTCCTTGCACCTTCTTCTCAGAAATGTGATTTAAATTATAAGGAGACTGATGTCAAATTTTTATTCCCAGCAGTGACAGCCTCCTCAATTTTTAACGCTGAAAACTTACGACACTTTTGCGTAATATATATTAAAACTGCATGAAATAGCGAATTCATTTTGTACTTAAAAGCGTTTTTCGTCTGACATTCTTTAGAGTGAAATCGTCAGGATGTTAATTAAAAATCGAATCATTGTTTTTGAGTACAAAATGAATTCGCAATTTCGTGCACTTTTATTATTTTGTACCATCAGCAAACTTTTCTAATACATATTACTTTACCAGACTTGTTAGTTGGAGACGACGCTGCACTTACACGAAGTTTTCAAGTGAAGTGGTTTCGAAATAAGTTATCTGTTGCATATAAGGCCATTAGTACGATCATCAGCATAATAGAAGGTAACTCGCTAGCCATACTCTACTGGCCAAGGAAGTTCAATGTGTAAGGATAACAACAACAATTCACCAATTCCAGAACTCCCTATGCTGAAAACCTAAAATGTGTTACATTTCTTGGTAGAAAGGAACCGTCACGCAGCTCCGATATCATAGATCATATCTCAAGATCTTTAAAGTACTGGGGCATGTTGGCCGTCGATTTTCGAACAAGAAGGGAGTTAAATATAAGTCCAACATACAGGTTAAGACCCTATTGTCTTCGCAATCTCTCATCACACCTTCTGATAAGCAGGGACCCATTTCTTTGAAGCGCCTTTGATTGGTATAGCGTAACCCTTCATCATCGTCGCAGCTTCCTCCCTCTGTCTGCATAGACCATGCGAAGTAACATGACTAATAGTCCTCCATTTCCTACGGTCTTGACTATTGCCCAGTCCTCTAGTGACCACTGTAACACATAAACAATCCATTTTTCTTTTAAGTCTTCCTTTGTCCCCTTTGCCAGGGAGAATTCCTTTGAGACACAACTTTGAAAATCATGCATTCGATCAATTGATTTTTCCAAACAGCTGCAAGATACGGTTTGGTTGTTTTTATCTGGTTACGTAGTTCTGTAACTAGTATTGTATCGATTTATGTGTGTCATTGGACTATATTCATTACGTTGTTACGCTGTTATGGGAAGTTTCAAACATAAATGAAATTGAAGTGTCCATGATATTCAATAAAGCCCAAAAAGTAGAACAGAAAGTACGGAAATTTGGCACATCTACAGTTTTATCTTGATACGTATTCTGTTAGACACTAGAATGCCTCTGTAGCGTATTTAGGAGAATACCATTGGGCCACGTACCCCCCTCAAGGAATTATAATAATGATAAATATAAAGGTGAAAGATAAATTGTCCAGGTTTCTTTTTCTTCTGGATGACTGGATGTGCTCATTGTCAGAGGACTGCCCAAACATGTGTTAACATGATGAAAGTGCACAGTTTTCAGCAGGTGCATTTGCAACAACTCCCACGGAGCAATGTTAATGTTTTTAGAGTTGGCCTGCTCCCCCCTTAAAGGATTTCCTGGGTACAGTTAGGGTGATATTATGTTAAGCACTTCCCGAAATGCGGCTGACTATAAATTTCCGTCCTTCTCTTTTTAACCAATTCTAACGATTGTATTGTAAAGAATATCAAACAAAACAAACTTTATTGTACGTTATTCTTACCATTTTCCGCCCTTTTTATGTTCTGTACCTTTAACAAACCTTATAAAATATAGAAAAGGGAGCTGTTCTAGCATGCCCACATTTGTGAGCTTCGAGGTTTATATTTCACGACGTAGGCGATTTTCCAGCGATGTGTGTCGCATGTCAGTAACAATCTTGTCGCCACGTCTGTGCAGCGGAATCCATTTTATTTTCTCGTGACACACTGCATTAATTTGTATTGCAAGTTGTGCATCATCACGCTGAGAAGTTGAAAAAAATTGTGATTAGCGCAGTGTTACGCTGCTCAACTAGACCGATTTGAGTGGACAGACAACATAGAATGGATGGAAAATGTAGCAATACAGATGATGTGGTCATGCTGAAACTGTAGCAGAATGTGTCAGTATGAGGATTTCTTGGCGCTACATTCGTGGTTGGGTTGGGTTAAAACCACAGAATACATTACAGATGTTGGGGAGAAGGGGATGAGATCAAAATAGTTTTTATTCTGAATCCAGGCGAATGATATTTTCTCCTTTATCTGACTTTTTTCTGTTATAGCATGTCGCGAATTCCGCATTATGGTGGAATAAAACAGAGTAGGGTAACTGTTAAGAAATATTTTATCATCAAGTGAATTTGAACCGCTTGATCTTAGAACCTTACTAAGGTGTGCCAGGAGAGACACCCTCACAATGCTACCAAAAACCGCGTACTCTTAAAATGGTCCGTGGATTATAGCTCACGGACACTGCTTAATTTCACCTACACGTTGCCTTTGGCAAGTTCTAAGACGATTGGATCATGTCAAACGTGAAAATGAGCAATATCTTGGGAAGGGTTACTATATAGACTTTTTTGTCTCTTATCTCTGATAAGGACAGGGTTGAAGTTTAAGCAGTCACGTGTGAATGGTATGACAACAGTCGTAGTTACTTTAAAACGAAAATGACCAAAAATTTAGTGACAGAGGATATAAATTAGAGGACTTTCTGGTCACAAACTGTCAAAAGAATCTTACGTTATATCCACGGTATAGGAGTTCACATAACATATTAGTATTCTCACATTCAATCACCGTTACAAGGTGATGATAGTTTACGACATCCTTCAAGTATCTTACGTTATATCCACGGCATAGGAGTTCACATAACATATAAGTATTCTCACATTCAATCACCGTTACAAGGTGATGATAGTTTACGACATTGCATCTTTTAAATATCCTTGCATAAAACTATTATAAGGAGACAAGTTAGAGAATTTTATGTTGCATCATAATCCGCGTATCATTCACTCTCCCATCTATTACATTCCCGTTAAGGGCACATTCGCTTATTTGACTCCTTTCCTCACCCCCCTCCCCTTTCTCTTTTCACTGCTTCATGCCTAACTACACGTGCTTATGTTATGAAACGATGGCAGATATCAGATTTGAAAAAGAAACAACGAAAGTCATTATGTAGGTTCAGTCGTGTTCATTTGATCTAAAGGGCGAGTCGACTAAGAAAATGACACTATTGGCGAGTGTTGTGAAGTTATCAGCGGGCCACTATAGATTAGTTGGTAGAGCAGCACGCCGCGAAAGCGTGGGTCCTGGGTTCGAATCCCGGCGGTGACACTTCCACTTTTCTCTAGTATCCCGTCAATCTATTGTGGACTTTACAAGTGATTTTACCATCAACAAGTTTCAACCAATCGTCATTCATAAGGAGCTGCGACAGTACTGTACTTTTTTCATGGACAAGTAAGATAAATTCCCAATGTATGAAGCCATGGGAGTCAGTGCGTCACAGGCATATAAAGGGCATACTTCAAGAGCGATTTGCATGTAGTAAAATAACCATTGTTCATTACCACAGAGAATCAGCCCCAACATTATCACTGGATAAGGAGCTTATCATTGCAAATCGGACGAATGAGGCAATACTAATGTTCTCAAGTCACGCGTTCAAGTTGACATGGAGCAATGCCGGTGTGGACAAAGAAACGAAATCATCAGGTTAAGATTACCTCAAAGAATAAGGTAAAGAATATCGGGATAAGACCATTAGTAGAAAAAATAGCATTGGATTGCAGCATTTTTGTTTTACAAAGGCAGCGTTTGTAATGGTTAATGAAGCATTCTTTACTGAAGTCCCTATTGATCTGGAATACTGCCAACGAATTGCATAGTCCTTTAGAAACCATTAGCTTTAAAGATTTAATGGGGCATCATCAGAATAAATTGATAGAACAGTTTGTAGTAAGCTTCAAGTTATACAGCAAATATATGAAAAGCTCCACAGATGACCTTAATATGTTTTTCAAAGCGCTTTGTTCATGATAATGTTGTTTACTACATCAACCTACCTATCCTTTTGGAAATGCTTCAAAAGATTCAGACAAAACTGACGTATAACGTAGCCTTACGTTTGAGCAACCAAATGCGGTCGTATCTGCAACAAACTTGTGATTGATAAAGTCGGAAGTTATCGAACCATAAACAACAGAGTGGTACAATCTAGTGGAAGCAAGAGCAAATCGAAGATTACAGTATGTGTAATAACAAAATGGTCAAGGCGTTGCTATGTTCATTTGGAAAGAAGCTATTTTCTTTTCCTTCAATGTCTCAGTAATTTTTATTCTGTAATGGCACCACTTTAAGAATGGACATTTTGACCAACAGACTGTCAAATTCAGGCGTCATGGTCTTTATACCTTTTGAATTCTTCAAATTCTTCAAGATGCCCGACATTAGCAAAGCAACATACGGATCAGTCGTCACTATTGCTTTCGATTTACCAGGCTGTTCACGACGTCCGTGGATAAGATAAGCATTTCAAGGCCATTTCATGTAGAAGTCATAAAGTAAATCTAAGAAACACTAGTTAAAAACCTATTATTTTGATCAGTTCCAACAGAAGGAAAATCTTCCGTTCTTAACCTTCTTACATTGTTTGAAACCTAAAACGTAAAGCTTGCAGACCAATTTGGAGTCATGTCAGTGTCTATCGACCGGTAATTCTTAAAACAAGAGAAAGTGCTTTTCTTAAAATAGAAGGAGTAAGCTCTTGCAAATGGAAAACTCCTTAATACATTTACCAGGAGGTAGTCATCACGCCATAGGCAGTGGCGGCTCGTCCATATGTGCAGGTCGTTCGTTGAACACCCAAAGGTTCTCACCAATTTTCTTTCTGTTTGGCGCTATCGGTTTTCCTCATTCGTATGTTGAAAAAA
>JAAAKL020017572.1:0-10557 GCA_010016065.2 Carybdea cf. marsupialis auct. non (Linnaeus, 1758)
CGATACATAATATCATCGAAACTGAACTCCACTGAAGTTGTAGCAAGTTCCATGAGCTCCATAAAGAGGGATTTCGAGATGGGAAGGACAACGTCATCATCATCGTACATAGCATCGCTGCAAATTTGAATTACCTCCTGTAAGGGGATATTAGTGAAGAGACTGCATATATCAAATGAGCACATGAATATTTCATCAGCCGAGGAAAAATTTAACTGCTTCATTTGGGCTGCAAAAGAAAACGAGTCTTTCACTGTGTGAGTTGAAAATCTTTTCAATACGGGAGACAAAAGTTCGCTTAACCATTTAGCTAGTTCATGCTGAACTGATCCTATCATAGATAGAATCGGGCGCATAGGAGTACCATCCTTATGTGTTTTGGGTAATCCATACATTCTTGGTCGTATAGATACTCTAGGACGGATGCGATTGTAGATATCTTCTGTGATGTCACCACTTTTCCGAAGTTGAAGAAATCGTAATTGAACTTTCTTTTCTAAAGAGGATGTTCGGTCGTGACTGTCAATATGACTGTCAATACTGTTATATTACTTTATATTACTTTGTATTACTATATATTACTTTTTATTATTTTTTGTTATTTATAAACGTTGTTACCGTTGTGATGAATGTAGTTAAACATGTCATATACTTGATTTCTTTCATTAAGGGTATACACCAAAGCCTTCACCAAACTCTTACAAAATTTTGCGGATGCCGGCATTCAGATACTTTTCTCAGACGGCCAAGGTATGGAATTTTCTGCAATTGTATGTACTATAATTTGGAAGTAGAACACTTCTCGCTTGAACGAGTCATAGTAGAGAGAAGAGTGTAGTTTCTTTTCAGATTGGAAAATTTATTCTTATGGAAAGTTTGGTATTTGACGTTTTGAAGTTTTCATTTTTGGCAAGTTTGAGTGTGGTATGATTTTAGTGGCATGTAAATGATATTACTGGTGCAATGTGTGCAAAATTATCCATGACGTGAAGAATCTACATCCTTGGATTTTGCCTTGGGGCAATTTTTCACATTTTATGGTCTTTTCTATAAGTACTTCTTTATACAATTTACCACCAACCTAGCTCGAAAGGCATAGTCTTATGACTTTAGCAATTTTTTTTGGAGATTTTCGAACTCCCGATTCACTACCTGCGGCGTCGCTTTCTCAATAAAGCACCGGCCCACATGGCCTCCTCTCCATGTATACCCTCCTTGCCAACGCATTCGCCTCTAAAAGGGATATAATCACGGGGCAAAGTTGACGGGAAAGGTAATCATCACTTTTACTAGAAACGTTCCTCATTAAATTGGTTTTGTAGATAGTTATTAACAAAATATGGGTACTAAACGAAGTTTCACAATAACCGCAAGATTTCAGCGAAATCACATCGTCAATGTGATTATCTCATATATCTAGAACCGATATTTTACAGTGCGTAATAATCTTCACATTGCACTGTAAAAGTGTACACGGACAGCCTCCTATAAATAGATGCAGCAAACAGTTTCACTTATCCCTTGTCAATAGCACTTTGATGTCTTGATAAGATCTACCAGCAAAGAGAATTTCTCTTGATATGGGTTGCGTCAGCTAACGCCATCATGCATGTTTCGAATTCGTATCGATTAGAAGAACAGGCAGAGACGTCATTGTAGTGAGTGGCGTTGTAAATTGAAAACAATTGAAAAGTGGTTTTTATTGGTTATACGGTGGAATGGTAGTAGAAGGGAAAGGATGACCAATGAGAGGAAATATTGAGGACGTTGAAACTTTCGTCGACTTCCTGTACCGTACCTGTATCGTACCTGTACCGTCAAGCACCGAAAGTCTTGGAAAATGGAAGACATTGAATAAAGACATAACAGTGCTCTTGATTTCTATTGATAAAAACATATGAAGGTGTAAAGTTAACTTTATATAATATACTAATCAATATAAAAATAAACAAATACAGTTGGCATGGCTACATCACAGGATCCTCAGGCAAGTGATAGACGATCATGATTTTTTCATGTGGTATGTTTTAGATACGCGTACCCGAAAAGGTACGCCCACGTTTTACAGGCAGGTACGTACGACTTTTTCTGCAGGGTACCCCAAGTTTTATGGCCCTGTTGGGGAACACCTATGTGTTTTGTTCTGGTGCACGAAGCGGCTTACACTATAATTAGTTCCAGTGAGAGGGATGTGCACCTCCCCACGGATTGGGGCAGCTAGGAAGAAATTGTGGTGCAATATTTATATCTTTATTGCAACGTTTCGTAAAGCATTTTCTGGATCCCTGGAATTCCCTGTACCTTTAGAAGCACATCCATCCTGGGAAAAGCCTTATGTGCGAGGCATTGCGAATAAGTTGTTATTCAGAAGGTATACGATTAGAAAATGTTGAGAACCTCTGACTTAATTGATACCTTTTATTTTCGCACTTTCTTGTAATGTTGTGATAGTTGCACCAGTTATTCTTTCTCTTTACTACTCTTAGAGGAAACAGCAGAGCTACTAGCATCATTATGTCGCCAAGAAGGCGCACTGGGGTACGAGGTGACATACTCACCCAGAATGGATCCGCAGTTTGAACAGGTACACAAATGTTGTTGTAATCGCTTCCAAAGCTAAGGAAGACACATTTTTTTTAAAATATAAAAAGTACAAACCCACAAAAACCCAATAACAGTATTTATACAAGTTCTTAAATCTATCTCTTTTTGCATGTGATATAACTTATTACTCACAAGACAGTCATAATAGATTGATATGTTCTTTTGTAATGTTGGTAATAATTGTAGTCATCATCATTTCGATCATCATAATCACCAATTTTAGCCAGATGTTTGCACTTGTAAAACCTTACTATTATGCTGGTTCCACAAGTCGTTAAAGTCCAGAGTCGTTTTAGTGTAGTCTTGCCGTGCCTATTGGCCATGGATACCGGACAGACTCGTAACGGCTATTCCAAGATGTTGGCATACATTTTGAAAGCAGAATAATAATCTAGGACTGCGCCAGTTTGCGGTGTCAATTTGGAACCTTAAAAATATTCAGTTGATCTAATTAAATGTGGCGAGTGATCGATAGTTCGTTGGGCATATAAGTAGCATATCCTTGGTGAATGGGGATAAATCAGTTATATACTTATACACTGTATTCTGCTAATCATCCACACATTCCTTTTTATATCATTTCATGAAACTTGAATTACTCTCCTCTTTATCTTTAGTTTTTGAAATCCATCATGCACATACCAAATTTGAATTATGCAATGGCCATAGATGTCTGCCGGAAAGCCCGAAATTTGCTCGGGCTTATCCAAAGGTATGTATTTGTCTAAAACGTGGAACGCTGATTTTGTTCGTTGGTATGTTGCTTTTTTGTGGCATACTTGATTTCGAGCGTAACCTATTGCCCGGCCAGAGGGAGCAATGTCCTGGGGAGACGACACATTTACAGGGGTGGTCTCCCGTTGCCTTCCCCAACCGATAGTCTTTATATCCGGCTAGGCGGGATTCGAACCCACAACCTCTGGCATGTGAGTCCGATTCCTTGACCACTACACCACGGCGGCTCAATTGCATGTATCAAAATATGACTAGTAGCCCCAGATAGGGCTGGCAAACCCTCGAGTAGAGGGAGGGGAAGTAAGGACTCTATGCAAGTGATGAAAGGGAAGAAGGAGTAAGCTTATCCCGGTTATCTTATGGAAAGTACTGATGTTGTAGTTTGAAGAGCCAACCAGTCGCCTTAAATTGGTGGTTGTGGTGCTTATTCCAGCACCATAACTCCTGAAACACATCTTAAAGGTGTTATCATCAAGAGTAAAAGAAGGGCAAGCATCCACTAAAACAAAAGACGTAGATGATAGTTGAGGATCTACAGTCTTCCTCCACTGCATACGTTTCTTTAACGATACGTTACGGCGTGCGACAAAAAACTACTCTGAAAAAGTGGTAACTCCTTTGTTAGACTTTAAACTTCCGAATTGCACTTGATGGAAATAAAATGTGATTAAAATATAGACGCCGACAATTGCGCCAGCCGCTCAAATCCCCCATATAGACCGTAAACTTCAGAAATACACAAAAGGTATATTGAAGAGCTGACTACAGACCTATACAGTTACTCAGTGGCCTTCATTGGTCAACTGGATCCCGAAGTTCTATTCTTACTGTGACCATGTTGCGCTTTGGGTGTGTAATAAAGGAAATGGAAATAGTTTATGTTAGCTTCGGTGGTAATGTAATCATCATATTTCGGCACCTCGTGGGTTTTCTCGTGAACAACTATGTATTGAATCGAATAACATGTTTCTCAAGCTTAGTGTCTGTGTAAACTGGATTTGTTCCACCTACGAGTTTAACATACAAGTGTTCGTCCGATTGTACGTCATATAATGGTGTTTTGTCAAAGCCTGTACAACGACGTTTGGATCACGTACTCCCGTATCTCAAAAACCGTTCCTTGGATACCTGCATATGCAAAGATATATTTTCCTCTTCTATCTTTGGCGGTCGTGTACATCCTCGAACTTTCTTGTTTGATGTTTACTGACCGTCTGAGTACTAGTTCCCCACTCTGTCTTATCCCCTCTATTTCTTTTTCCATTGCTAGTCTCACCCAATTTCGTTTATATATTCTTCTTACTTGCCCATACCATCGCAATCTCACACTTCTTAGTTTGATCTAATTTGAACTAACTGACAACATACTCAATCTCTCAAGTCGCCACATTAGCTTCCAACACTCTACCTGTGAACATCGACGTTCAGGTTCAAGCAATTTTGGAGAACAGCCTCTCTGCACCATGTGGAAATGGTGATAATATGTCGTTTCTATTTATGCAGCACGATTAAGCAGATAATCACTGGCACGATCTGTGCTTAAATAGAGAAAAACCAATATTTAGCACTTAACTAGCGGTAGACACGTCCTTCCAATCAGTTCGTTCACGAATTCTGACTTCTTACAAGAAGGTAAACTCGTACGATTTGTCCTCCAATTGCATATACACTAGTAAAGTTTGAGGTCAACGTTGTCCATAAACACGCAATGAAAGTCTTATTCGTATCGTGATAGTATTGCCATCCTGTCTAGTCTATGGAATTTGGTTCATGTTCATTTTAACGTTTACGTCTAGGATGATTCAACCAGGAAAGATTTTCACGGTTTTCTGACTGGTCATTTAAAGGGAAAGCATCTCAAGTTAGCCGTAAGCTTTGTGCAAGGGGAAAATTTCCCCGTAAGAAAATGTTGCTTTCAGTTTTGTTGTTATGTAGGTGTTGAGTTTTAGACAATGTCTTTCGGTCCCCATATCTTTTTAAGACCTATAAGTTTAATAAGTAAACTGAATAGTATACTGTTTCTGTAATATCAAGCCTCGTAATGGAGTCATGTACGAACGCCCTGATTAGGCCTAGCGTTCCAATACACTTCTTATCTAATCATTTCATATGTTATCGTCTTTTTTTCAGTAATCCTGAAACCCTCATGCGACGAAGCCCGTGTCTTTCAAAGATGGCTGCAGCGAATATCTTCAAAATGTGCCGACACGTATTCAGCTTGGATATGTTCAGCCAAAGAAAGATATCGAACACGTGAAACCAGTTTCATGCAAATAGACTGCAAGGAATAAAAAAATAATTGGGAATGGAATAGCAATTTGTAAATTTTGTTCTTAATATGATATACGAATCAATATATCTATTGAGAAGTTAGTTTTATTAATACATATAAATATATAAATGGTGTTTTGATAACATTCTTTAATTTATCGTTTCTCCTTAAAGCGCTGATCTTTTCAAACCAATACCAGATAAGCTCAAATTATGGGAAATTATGGGTCAATCCAGTTACCATTGAGAGGTTCAGCTCGAACTCATTATAAGTGAGGTCAGACCACTGATCTCTAAAAACACTGCAGGGAGTACTTCCGTCAGTAAGTGAGGTCAGTCGCTAGACGCCATTTTAGCCCCCATCAAAAAAGGGCTCATAAACAATGTTACGTTACATGGCCGACCTTCCGGCGCCATTTTATCTTCTGAGACTAGTATTCGTGACCACACTTTTCGCTGTTAGAAACAATGGGATTGCTTGATCCAGGCCTTGTTTAGAGATCACTGATTCAGACGTTATCAAATGTTTCTTAGCAAAAAGTTCTGGTCAAGGTCTCGTGGCAAAATGCGAGACGGTATTCGATAGCGTCAATATATTAGTCCACCCGCGAGGTCTTTTACTGCAACTAAATTTCGCTGTTGAGTTGTAATTTCAGTGTTGCAATAAAATTGTCAATACTACAACAAGGTGAAGCTACCTAGTAAGACAAACATCCTGCGATGTTAAACAAAACTGAAGTTTGAGAAAGTGTTTTCATAGTCAGAAGAGGCTAGTACTCTACAGATTATTTTGAGATCTGATGGTCTGCGACTGTTTTAAACTACTCGCTTCTTGGACACCCCTTGTGAAACGTTCAGCATCCAAGAGGCGATTTTAATCTACAGCCCTTAATTTTGCGCACTGGTTTGTTCCTATTATGAGGCGATGGCTCAGTGGTTCAGTCTGCAGCTTTGAGTGCAGAAGGTTTCAGGTTAAAATGCCACTTTGGGCGATTTAAAAATTTGTCTGTTTCATCAATTTGTAAACTGAGCCATCAAGCTGGCCGCCAACCCAGCGGGTCATCCTTCCGAGGTCGGCAAATGGGAACCAGTTTATACTGGGGTCAAATTATGGAAACACAAGGAAGAGGATTGGCGCTCCTCCCTGCCTTCGGGCCGAATCCATTTGAAAAGGAGCCTTCGGGTCACCCTCGACTGCGGTCGAACAATTTGAATTTGGATTTTTGTTCCTTTTCACTGCTTTGCAGTCAATATGGTCTTCCTCTCATCACATTATGTGACCAAACCACATGTGTCGGGGGTTCTTACACCCCTCCGTGCTCACTCACGACACCCGTTTTCCACCGTCTTCCTCCATGTACGGTTACTGGCACAACTGCACATTTTCATATGTGCTTTTTTCTTGATGCCTCGCGTTCCAAGAGGCACTGTTACTGTACAAGCAACCCATGCATACTGCCTATCTCTCATGGTGTTTTTTTTAGTCCCCTCCAACAGCTCCATACACATAGAATCCTCCTTTTAGATTCAATTGCCACCCGATAAACATTCTACAGGGTGCTTCCCAAATACCAAAGTTCTGTTGCCTTGGGTAGTTGCCTTGCTTATGTTTCCATACTTGAAATCGTTATCCCATTCAAGGGAAGGTACTCAATCTTAGATTATGAAATCCTCGTCTTACTTTTCTTCAAAGCATCTCGCCACAGTTCCAAGTTCTTTTCAAAGCTCTCCCACTTCTCTCGTACACAACACTACATCGTTTGCAAACATTGTCTATTAAGGGATATCCTCTCTGCAGCCTTCGAATTATATAATGTTTAATGATGATAAAAAGGAAAAGTCTTGGTGTGGATCCTCGGTGTACGAAGAATTTGTCAGTACACAGCACACTTTCTTCCTCCACGTATCTCTCATACATGTCATTAACAACCCTGATATATTTCTCCGGTATTCTTCTGTCACGCATACAATTGTAGAGCTGTTTACACTGCACTATATCTCAGACTATTTCTATAAACTTTTTCTATAGACTTTTCTATAGACTATATCTTTACCCTTTCTGAACTTCTCTTTCAACTTTCGTAACCGGAAAATGGCATCTGCTGTTGAGTTTCCCTTTAAAGAGCTGAACTGTCCACCACTTATTTCCATAAATTCTTCTGTCGACTGTCCTGCGCTCTTTCATACAGCTTCATAATGTGGGACATGACATCAAACTTTGTTTTTTAATATTACTATCAGCGTACTTCTTCGTCATACATCGGGGACATGTTGCCTATCTATGACTTTAAGTTTCTGCATCACTCCCTCCTTTTCCAAACCTCTTCACACCCCTACTGATAGGTTCTTGTGGGCAATAACTTTCCTATCCTTTACCTTATATAAGGCTGTCTCTACCTCCTCACTAGTGATCTTGCCTGTTTCAAATTTATCACCTTGTAATTCTTGCCTGATTTCTATGGGGCTTTTTTCTTGCCCATTAATCCATTGAAGTAGTCTTGTAATTGCTTGAGAATCAAATCATCCTCAAATAACACACTACCTATTCCCAGAAGTGTTGCAGTGGCTTGTTTGAGGGACGGGGATGTCAGTGTAATAATGAAAAGAAATATATCAAATTTTATCTTACTGTTTCATCAAAGGGAACGATGAAAACAAAGAGCTTAATGGTTTGTTACATGAAACGTAACATTTTGGGTATCCAAAAATTTACGATATTAACAGCGATGAGGTTTGCAGCTTACAAGAATATCTTTATTTTAAAAACCAGAACAGAACATCACTAGGAGAACGTTTTCTTGGCCACTTCAAGTGAGAGTTACTCCCTTTTTCTCAGATTTCTCAACCCTCTAAAAAATCAAACTGTTAAACATAGTAAAGCATTTCACAAGGAAAACGAGTCAACCGCAATACTACCGTGGGTGTGATAGGGGGATCAAATTCCGACTCTTTGTATACAAGTCTGATTCTAGAGATTCTATCATCAAGATTTTCATCGGAGAAAATTGGTCATGGTTGGCACATGAGGCTTGTCCCAATCAGTAAATTGATAGATTTCAGTCTTAAGAATGCAAAACTGACGCTGTTAGCGCGCGTCTGCTCTAGAACGCCTTGAGCTACTTTGATTACTCATTTCTTAAGTGCTATAAAATCAAGATTTTACTTCGCTGTAACCTCTTTGGATACGGATGTCTCACACTTGATTGTTTACATATTTTGACGGACTTTCGGCTTGTGAGACTGGGAGACCGAACCACAAATCAAATCTGGAGCTATGAATTAATTTTTAAAATCTTCCCAGAGGTACGTCTTCACTGTTTCGACACGCCCTACCTGCGGAGCGTAACCGCTCGATATGTTCACAAACTATCTCTCTTCATACCACTTCTTAACAACATAGTTCTGACTGACCTTTGTTCCATACTTAATACAATTTCTTCGTGCCACCGTCTGGAATGTTTCCTATCCCTTTGCGCCTGCCATCGTTCGCTATGTATAACCACTCTTAAAGCCATTTTCTCTTTCTTTGGCCTTAGAGTCCTTCCGCCTCGTCTCCTAAACGCACATGATATTGATTTTCCTTCCTGTTATAGAGCCCACTATCTTCTGCCCTTTTCCCGTCATACTTCCGACATTTAAGGTTGTTAATCGCCTATAGACATCTTTCTTCTACTCCTTCCACATGCGTTTCCACCCCTGGGTTATCTACTTTAGTAGTATCTACTCATGATAAGGGAAGGTTCAGTCTTTTTCTAGCAAGTGTATGGTAATATCCTTTCGCGTCCCTCAAGACGGATGACCTACCTTCGCCTAGATTCTGACAAATCATATCAAATTGAAGGAAGGTTCTAAGCAGAATGCACTTCATTCTGTAACCCTCTTCCTTTCTCGGGCCTTGGGACTAATTTTCCATTGCTAGTTTCTCATGGCAAATTTCGCTAGTCGTTACATAAGTTCCCATTATTATACCGGCGGACACTGACATGCAGCCCTACGCAAAGTTTGGACAACTTCCTCTCTGCACCTTGCGACTTTATCATAAAAAGACTTCGGGCAAAGTGATTTGCCGGATGGCAGTTCTTCTATGGTAATGATACACGGCAAGGAGAGCCTGGTCTCCAAAATTGTATAGAGACGGATGTAAACCAGTGTAGCATTGGGAGATAGTGTGTCGACAAGAGCAATAGAGGATGTTCGAGTTCATATAGGTCAGTTAATAGACTGGATGCCGCGAATGCTTGGGTAACGGGCTCGAATCCCGTTGATGATGTAATTTTTTATTTCTCTAGTATCTTTGCAAACTTATCATTTCAAATCCTCTTTTATCAAAGAAATCCACTTTCCAAGTAAAGGGTAGAGTCACCAAACTTCTATGATTTCTTGTCGCAAATTCATCTCAGATTTGTTGCCTTTGCACCGTGTATTTTGGTCAGACAACTCGCCAATACCAATGACGCTTTGCAGATCATTTGGAAACCTCTAACACTATTTCTGATTTTACTTTCTTAGCCTCTGTCTCTTTTGTGTATTCTTTCTTTCTGAGCAACTCAGTTTTCCTGTAATTTTTTATTTTCTCTTTCGAATCTTACCTTATTTATTTTAATCTCTTCACATTGTATTGCTATTGTTTAGAATGAATGGTAATTTTGACAATTTGTGATAAGTCAGTTTTGTCAAACCATTTGAAGATAGACACCATGAGGATGATGTACAGAAATGATAGGAGGCTTGGGTAATTTCACATTTCGCATTGTTATATTGCTCTCATATGTTTCATTTACCTGGTTATGCCCTTCTTTACAAGATTGCAATTTCCGCCCGCTTACTTAGCGGGCATTGTTCTGTTGAGAACCAGATTTTCAACATTTTCTTCTTCCCCCAACCGTGGTGAGCTACATTTTCCCACTTCATCTATTTCAAAATGTAGCCCCCTCAATATTCTGTCAC
>JAAAKL020017573.1:0-10557 GCA_010016065.2 Carybdea cf. marsupialis auct. non (Linnaeus, 1758)
CTATGGGAGAACCCATAGCAACACCGTCAACTTGGTCATACAAAACTTTATTACACAAAAAATGGTTACCTTTAGATTCTACATTGAGGAGATTATGGAACTAGTCACGAGTAAAGCCATGAAAAAACGGAGAAGAACAAAAGCCACGATCAAAAATAAAGTCTGAATATATAGAAGAATAAATTCTGGTAAATGGATTTGTAATCATCCAAAATGTTGTCTTAAAAATAATTCTAGTGTATCTTAGCATCTTGTTCAGAATTCATTGGTGAAGAAAAACTAATGTTTTCATTTAAATGACTTAAGGATCTGCAGCGACTGTCAAAGGTGGAAGATGTCAAAGGTGGAAGATGTCAAAGGTGGAAGATGTCAAAGGTGGAAGATGGCGCTTAGGATTGTTGCCCAGAAAACCATTACTTTAAAACCTTAGTAATGGAAAATGCGGCCGTAAAGGTAATAATCGTTACCATTGGAGGCCCATGCTTACATAAGGTGAGCTCGTAGCATTTAAGCGCCATTATAGACAGTCAAAGATTCTGCAAAGAGAAATGTACACACCCCTTGCAATTTCAAAGTCAATTTAATACATCTTGACGCTGTTCTAAATGGAACTTGCAATAAATTGCCTAGGGCACTAGTATACCCCATCTACGTTTGCAAAGGAGCAATGCCGAGGACAGGTTAGAAACGTAAACTCGAATAATTCTTTACGTTTTGCTTTTACCCCACATCGACTGCATAGAGTATCACATAAATGCCTCAGTGCAAAAGGATGTTACCAGATGCATTCATTTGATGGAGGAAATTTAGAAGCAGAAACTGTGCTTCTTCGGAAATATTCTTTGGGCATGGTAAGGTGAAGGAAAAAGACGCAGAGAATAAAGGCAAAGACGACTATAAATAAAAAAAGACTTCAGGTCACTTGTGTGTCTATCCGTGACCAGGGTAACGCACAGAAGGGTATTTGCCATGTAATAGTTAAGAAATATTTTTAACATACGTGTTTTGCATCCAAAAAATTCCACTTGGAACTTTGGTTTTCCCTTGCCAATCCATTTTTCAATGTTAATTTCCAATCTATTGGTAACAATCACATTATTCAGGGAAAACTTTTTCGTCTCTCCTGGTGCTAGTTTCTGTATGGTGAAAGTCTAAAAGAAGGGAAAAGTAGCTCAGTCTGTTATTCCTTTAACGACTTCAGTGCTTTCTAACCAAACGCAATTCATGACCCAATTACGAAGAAAGGTGACAAGATCTTTAACACTATGAAATAACCATTTGTCAGAAAACCAAAAGCTTAAATTTAGCTTGATGGCAGCACTGGAATCTGAATCTGAAAGTAATTCAAAGTAATTCCACACCAGGTCCACCTTTGAGCATGTCTTACTTAAAGCTAATTTCATAACATAAGATCGATAACAAAATATACGTAGAATAAAATTCTGTTCCAAATAAAATGCCAACCCCATTTTTATTAAGTAGAACATATTTTTCACTTTTACTTTTTTCGTATAATCTGTTCCAATGGAATTTTTATAATGCTCTTTATCGTCGTTGGTTAAGCCCTCAGTTTAAATTTTGCATAAATCCATGCATTACAATAGAAACATGCCACTCTTAAATTGATACAAATAGTCGTTAAATGGTTTAAGAGATATTAACTAAGAAAATGAATTTCATGCAGAAAGTAAAACTGTCGGTCAGCAATCATGAGTATTAATGCATAGCCTGGCTGCAGAAAGGCCGACGAGAGAAAACGTAGTAAAGAAGGTGAGAAAATAGTACTACGTCTTTAAAGGTTTTACTCCTTGAAAAGCTGAGGGGATTCTTGTGAGGTTATCTTTACAGAGAATTATTAAACAAGGGTTAGTCACACCTCAGAAAAGCGTTTTGGTATGATATTGTAAGTTAATGAATGAGAGCTTAAAGTGCAGTACTTTATCCACATCCCCCACATTTCATTGATTTATGCCTAAATCAACATAATAATTAGGCAAATATATATTTTAGTTAATCTACAAAAGTCTACATATATGGAACAGTCACACGGCCTTGCAAAGTAAACAGCAGAAACATTTTTAATGTTATTTAAGGCTGAAATCGGATTTTACAAAGCATACATACAAAAGATTTACATAGAACAGTAAACAGATGTAACAATGAAACCATACAATATGGAGACTTAAATATAACACCATTGGTAATAGTCCGGGGGAGTATTGCAGTAGTTGTCTCCTTTCCTTCAGCCAGTGACAATGACATTTTTTTGCTCAAAACGTACACCGATTATGGCTTCCAATTAACGAACTGCCGTGGAGAAAGTCGATTGGTATATCATTGTGACACTCCACTTTTTAGGGCTGCTCCAGGAAACAGTGGGAAGTTAACAATTTATTGCATAACCGCGAAACTACTTCAAGAAACAATCCAGATTCTCTTTTATTCGACCGGTCCACAGACTACCAAAAACTCACGAAATTGACCTGACAGATCGCTCCACCAACTAAGAATCCAAACAAATAAATGATCGCAGAAGCTATTTTTCATTCAACGTTTATTTTTGGAAGAAATAAAATGTTTTATCCTAGATGTAAATATTCAGTAGACATTTCCGTTATCTGTGGGTGATGGAAACGTTGCAAAACTAATTTTCATTAAATGCCAAAATATTGGTTATTTCTCAATCTGCAGTTTCTATGAATTTAAAAGGTATCTTGTTTTTATTTGTCTTTTTCTTATTACATTTATTATAGATACTGATACGTTGAGTAAGATACAAAAATACCTCAGAGGATAAATCGAACTAATGTTACCTTTTCCAATTTCATTGTTGACAATTTACGTTGAGGGGGATTTGCAAGGTATTCTTCGCCCCGATAACCCAACTTAAATTTCAGTGGATGATGTCGATTATCATTTGGACTACCAGCCATTTCAAAGCCATAAATTAAATATCTATTGTTAAGATGTATAACGAGCTTTTCCGCTGACTTTTCTTCATACCAAAGAGGAGCTTTGGTTTTGATCTTTTTGTATCCAAGTCTTGTCAGTTGTGTTGAAGCTCCATCTGCAGAATGTGTATGTAGATTGCATGTTTGGTCATATCCTGCATATATTTTTCTTTTGTAACAGTCTGAAAATGACAATATTTAACAAGAAAATAGAATTAAAAGATGGTTTTGAAATTACTCTAAGCAATTTGCTCCGGAATTTGTACTCATATATTTCTTGTATAAATTAATAGACAAAAACTCTCTCTATTATCAGGAATTACTACAGAAATTAAAATACGAAATACATTGTAGCCGGCAATCCTTCTATCAATTGTACGAAGTTATTTTTGGTATTTGCATTGGTTAAAAGTTCTTCTGCATTTTCACCCCATGAACCCTATAATACTGCTTTTTTTTATTTTACATCAAATTTAAGGGTCAATAAAACAAACTATAAGTGGTGATTATTAATTTCAATATCTAATCGCCTCACATACTCACTTGAAGATCCTTATCAGTCGTTTGTTTACATCTTATTCATCGATATGACAGCAAAGCATTAAATGTCTATGCAATTTTCAGTGATTCACGGGTTGTATTGTTACGTATTATTCTAGAAACAAGGATGTTGTCTTAACCTATCACAACATCTTCCAATCGGGAAAGTAGGTCCATAACAAATAGCTCCGCCTATGTAACTCTACAATACGCAGATGATTTTAAGATGACTAGATGACTACTTCTGGTGTGGGAAGAATACATTCTTGAGAGGTAAAGTTTAACGGCATTGCAGGTGGATTAACCTGTAGTTTAAAAGTCTTACTGAAGGTTGAGCATGCCATTGGGAGATACTGAAGAATGCTTGTAAGGTAAAAGGTTTTCAGCTTTCCAAATTTTTCCACATGGCAAATTGCACATAGATGTCCAAGTTTCCAAAGAAGTATAAATGGATCATGTAAAAAAAAGATCACAGTTGGCAGAATAATGAAATTCGGGATGAACATTCACAAGAGAGCTGTGAAGAAAAGGAGAATCCTTATTAGGATGAATTTTATCAAAGTACTTTTTCATTTAAACTTGTTTTTAATCTTGATCCTTTAAAGAATATGGTAATTAGCAGGAAGAAGATAACGAAGGCAATCAACAATTGGAGTACGAACAGCAAGACAGTGAAGACGACGATTTATGGATTTGCACGTTTAGGGTAAACTTAATTGCGATTTTTAATCACAAACTGGTAAATATTTAATTAAATTGATTTCTGCTGAACAAAAGCTGTCTGAAAGATGCCTTTTCTAAAGTCGAAAAATAAGTACGGAAAGACCATTACGATGAGACAGCAAATTCGATGTCCGATTATCTTACATAGCATAATATCTTATGTAGGATTGCAACTCGTGAAAAGTAAACTGGGGGCCGTTACTAGACTTTACTAGAAAATAGGGCCTCAATGTAAGGGAGGATACTAGATGAAGTAAAACCAGAGGTAAAGATAAAATCAGGTCAGCGACTGTAGTAATCAATTGACAACGAATATCCCAATCGAGAGTGTGAATGGAGAAATGAAAATAGAAACCTTTGACATAAAAATTTGCTACGGGGTGCAGCAGGAAATTCAACAGGATGTAATAGAGGCTTTTAAAAATGAGTATTGTTATCTGTAGATTGGGAGACATAGCACGAAGACGTACAACTGTGGATCTCTGAAGTCATATTTGGCCACCGGTAACGCTCCCGTGGGAACTGCTTTGTTCGAACAATATCAAGCTGTGTAGCATGGGCGAGATCAATAATACGGAAAACCAATGTACTAGGAACTAACCTATGATCTGCACGATAAATTAAACAATAATTAAGATTTAATACATTAGAAATAGGAAATCAAAGTTATCATGGAGAGGATAATCTCGGCCTTTAGAAGATTGTTTCCAATCAGAATTGTGAATTTGATATAGAAAAGTGAGCACTAAATATTGTTCAACATGAGTAGGATTTGTAAGGTGCGATATTTGGACTTACGTGTGGCACGTCGGGTAAAATAGGTCAAGATTAAGAAAAAGATGTGGTGTTGCTAGGGACAAGTTGGTATTGGAGGGGAAGTTTAGTCCAGAAAATGAAAATCTCGTTGACGAAGAAGCATGAAACCTGCGTGTTGGATATGGACAGTAATGCACAGAGAGATCAATGGTCTGTTTGAAGGGTAAAGGAATGTAGCCAATGGAGGACATGCTATTTTAATAATCCAGACTCCTAAAATAGCTATTTTTTCCCCATTCGAATAATGCCTCTTTGCAGGGAACAGCGTCCGAGGTGAAAATCTCAATGTATTTTCCATATCATCAGCACATATCTCAGACCCCTAACCAACCTATTGAGGCGTTGACAGTAGCGATTGTAGAATAAAAAGAGTCAAATGGACTTCAGAGGACTTTTAACAATCAGAATAAGACAAAGCGGAATAACTTTATTAATTACTTGATGCCCGGCTTCTATTATAGCAGCTAAATGTTGGAAGTTGACATAATAGTTAATCATTTCGAAATTAATTACAGCTATCGTGGAATGGAGGGTGCCTGTGTACGGTTAATTTCAGGTAGATTGAACAGTAAAGGCAGGGTGTTGAAGGTTTCTTAAACTCTTATAAACAGTGAATAATTTGCTGGAGGATAGCATTATGTTCTTCAGAGGAAGATGCACAAAAATTAAACACCATCTAAAGAGTATTACAAATGTTTTCCAAAAGGCGACATTTATCTCTGGGACGTCAGTGTGAGGAAATCATTTATGTTACTGGGACTTTGAAGAATTTTTTTCTCATTTTTTATGCATAAAAGCTTTTCGCCTGTAACAGGAAGAGGGAAAGCGCCTACAACAATGTCTTCCTTGATTTCACAAACACCAACTCATTAACAAAGGCAATTATTTTCATTGTTGCCAACACATTTGGTGGGACCAATTTTGAAGAGGAAATGAGTTTGACGATACCAGTTCGCTCAAGTTTGGAAAGTTTAGCAGAAAAATCACAAATTGCTAAAGGCAGAAGGGGAAACTTTTACAGGAACAGTAGCATTTGATTTTGATTTGATTTTCTAAACAATTTCTTGGCAGTGCAAAAAATATAGGGAGAAACTGTGAAAGTGTCGGGTGGGGCGTCTGGAGAAGCTGCAAAGTTCTTCAACCCTGGGGTGTAGTCTTAGAAATAACTGTAAGGAGACCGTAGTGTACCATAATCGATCCCTAATTTAACGTAAAAATGAGGTCAACACCAGGAAATGGTGAAACAGTAGGTAAATCCACCAAATACAAGTAGGTACTAGCTTACAGAAGGATACAAGAATTGGAGACCCAAGACAGGTAACGCATCGTTGACACGTCACTACAGTACATTTGTGGTGGTTTACAACGGCCCCAGGAAGTAAGGAAGCAACAACACGGGCATAAAAGATAAACAATTCAGCACGTGACTTTTACAAATAATTCGTCGACTGATGTGCAAAAACAGGAGGAGAAATCAGCTCATAGCATTGAAGACGTAAAAACACTGCTTGCAAGTTACAAGAAAAGGAAAGTTTAGGAGAGGCAGGTACTCCTGGTACAGGTATGTCTGCTGTGATAGCCTTCAAATTATGATTGATCTACCCTAGACACAGTACATCATTGCTAGCTCGTGCAGTGGCGGCTCCTCCATAGGTCAGTATGGGCACCGTCCCCCCTGCAATTTCCAACAAGCCCTTTTTCTTCGCCTTATCTTGCATTAGCACGGGCGACTTTTCAGCTGATATTCACGAAGTCTGAACTACGCTCTTGAAGGTCCCCGGTGCTCCTAGGACAATATTTCATGACAGAAACTTGGTGTTGTGTATGTTGTTTAAAATCTAACGATTCTTGTGCTTCGTGTAGGAGTCATTGACAGCAACGCAAGGTTCAATAGTCGTGCGTGCGTCGAGGGAGGCTCTTGTTCTCCAAACCGCGCAAATTTCTCTATTGTTAGAAGTGCCTGGGCTCAAGAATTCTGCTAGTGACGCAAGAAAATCATTGTTTTAACATTTGGAACGAAAGGCACTGGGAGGACAGTGTCCTCCCGACGACGAATGCGTCGGTCTCACTGCTGGGTCACTTTGACGACCGACAACAGTATATTTCTGCCGACTATGACGAAATGAGGAAAAGTCGGGGGGAGATTAATCAGGAATGATTGACAGGGATATTACTCCGGAACTGAAAGTGATACGGAGCTACTTATTTACAAGAAGAACCGTTGATAGAATCGTAAGCTACAGGCGGATTAAAGGCTGTTAACATATTCGTACGTATGGCAATGCGCAAATAATGGTACTACGTACTGTGGCGAATGGTGTTACAGTATACTTAGGAAACCTTTAAGTTACTTAAGTTACTGCCAAGACAAATAGACTGAGTCACTGCCATAAAAACGAGAAATGAGAGCGGCGATCACACTCATTCTTCGACGAAGGATTGTTATCGACCAATTCATGAGTAGACGCGTATAGTACTCGGTAACTGAATCTGCCTGCACACGGGGATAACACATGCGGAAAGGTGAGGGTCAGATAACTTTTATTTCTGCTCTACTGTAAGTTGGGTGTGAGAATAGCTTCGAGGACCATTTGCAACATTACTTGGTTTTCCTTTGGTCATGCTACATCGTAAGTGATATTTGCTTTCCCCGAATGCCCGTATCTGAATTTCAACATGTTCACACCTCCATGTTATTTTCATTGAGCCATTGTGTGAAAGCCTCAACAGTTATTTGCAAGTGCAAGGTTACGTGGTTTCGGTAGCAGATCAAGGGGTTTGTTGACTGGGCTAAAAAGCCGAGCCCCCGTATGCTTAGGGGGCTCCCAGTTTCTATAAATCAAATAACACTCTGATAGTTGCACCAATTTTGTCCACGCAATCCAGAACAAATGCCTGTTTTATTGAATTATATTGGTCATTTGCCATGATATGTAGCATTTCCAGTTTGTACCAAACCGGATAGTGGATAGCAATGAATGTGATAGGGGCCCCACGCTCTACTGCAGCCAGGGGCTCCATGTTGTATTGATAAGCCTCCTCACGGCCTGTTTTATAACATCACAGGATGGACAAGCTGTTAAATGGCGGGTCCCGTTCTGTGCACGGTGGCTGCTGTTCTACCATGACTTATTTTTACCTATTACATGCCCTCCATTATTTCCTGTTCAGCATTTGAAAGCCAAATAGGGAGTGGATTAGCAGTGGGGTTTTCTAACCCCCTCCATTTATTCCTCTCCTTTACCAAAATTTCAAATCGAAGAGGACATTTTTTATTGATAGAATGGCTTCCTTCGTTTGAGACAAGATGTTGCTTGTACCAATTCTCCCTTAGTGTGTAGTTGATCTCAGGGCTCTCGAGGTATTCATGTTGCTTCTTCGTCGCTTCTTCTCACGTCAGGTATGAGGGAACAATCGTGCTCCATATTGGGAGCCACAATGTTGGTGTTGATTTCAGTGTTACAGTTGATTATTGTGTGACGTCTCAGAGCCTGTCTTCGAGTTGCATGGATTTTTAGTTTTTAAAGGGGAAGTAGTTTCTAGGTGTGGTCAGCTACTATTACCACTTGTCCCCCCTATGAAAAAATGCACCAGCCGCCACTGAGCTCGTGCTAGCTGTACCTTTATGCATTTTAACTCAAGGATTGGTGACCCAAGTCTGTTAAGGCATCTTTTGACACGTCACTACAGGGCATCTGTGGTGGCCTACAACTGCTACAGGAAACAAGGAAGGAACAACATGGGTATGAATTCTCCTGTTTTTAAACATTATTTATATAAATAATTTGTCGACTTATGTTTAAAAACACGAGGAGACATCAGCACATAGCAACAAAGACATAAAGAAACTTCTTGCAAGTTAAAAGAAGAACATGGTTTAGGAAAAGCCGGAACTCCCAAAATTAACGCGAGACTTAATTATGTCTGCTGAACGCTGTTCAAATTAAGGTTGATCTACCATAGACACAGTATATGACTACTAGCTTGTGGTAGGTCTACCTTCATGTATCTGCCCTTCCACCCTTCCCGAGCCACTACTAGATAGTTTATCATTAATGGATTACCGCATCAAAAGTACAAGACAAACAAGGCAAGATTTCTGGTGGCTTTGCAATCTGGCGAACGACATAGAATGGGACATACTGGGTAACTGTGATAATTGGTTTTCTCGTTGTATCATTGCTAAATTATACAGTGGAATTTCTTAAATCGGACCCCCATATGAAGGAAACCTTTTTAAAACAGAAACAGACACGCCAAAAGAACTTAAGTTTTTCTATTTAATTGTACCTAGATAAGACGGTCACAAATATTACAGATATCTCTCTAGAACCGACACAATTTTCAACCGACGTTTTTTGTTTCAAACTAGGAGATGGTGTCGATTTTTTCAGGTATTACCGCATATCACGTTTGACAAGTTCTGCATATTCTGTCAATAAAGCCATTATCTTTCTTCTTACCCACGACTATGCTTTTTTTACTTGCACTGTTTCACGTGCACAAACGAGAATTTCGAGACTGTAACGACCTCTACAATTCAATCTCTTCCAAATAACCATTAGAGATAGATGCAATACAAGCAATTTAAACATATACAAAGCCTGGCCCCGAAATAGAAAGCTTAGTGTCTCTCAGCTACTACACTGTGAGAGATTTTGAGTTAGCGAATTCCTTTTCAAAATCAAGAAATTAGCAACGATCGGTGTTGAACATTGCACTAGGTATTCATGATATCCTGGCAAATACCTATTGAACTAAAAAAGGTCTATATTTTTTATCATTAGAATAGTTAGTTGTTTGTCTACTTTAATGTGTCGCCCTTTTACGATTGCACGAGAATTAGAAAATGAAATAAAATGGCTGGATTTCCGAAAGGAAAATTCTGTCATTGGTTGTCGCATTTTTGAAGAAGGATTTAATACTGATTTTGGGGAAGGGCGAGCAGCTGAAATTATCAAGTAAGCAAAAACGATGACAAAAGACTGAGAATTCTTTATAGGAAGCACAGATATTCTAAAACGCCAAGGAAAGAGTCATGACATAAATGAAGCTCTCTGTCAATGACACAACAAGTGCGAATCCTTGGAAATGTGATCTATTTTCTCCTTTTTGCAAGGAGGAGCGGATGTTTATCAAAGACGCTATTGGCAGTGAAGATCTTGCCGATTTCTCCGCTACAAACGGTTGGTTTCAGAAGTTACATTATGGACCAAGAGAAAGGAAGGTTAGTGTGTAGCAATGTGACTCTGCCACAGGGCAGCACTTGCTTGAAAACCCAGACTGTGCTAAATTGTATACGGATGACCGCTTTAATATAATAGGCAGAGCTAGGTCGGCTTTTCACCTAGCCGTCCTGGAATCCGTCCACATCAAAGCAACAAAACCGTTGCTTTGCAGACAAAAAGAATTTGGTCTTTTCATTGGGCCTTTTCGGCTAACCATTTTTTTGCCATGGACTCTGATTGGTCAAAGCAACACCAATCTAGCAATCAGACATCTGATTGGCTACTTTCAAAACACAGTT
>JAAAKL020017574.1:0-10557 GCA_010016065.2 Carybdea cf. marsupialis auct. non (Linnaeus, 1758)
GATGTATTGTAGTAAATAGACCTGGTAGCACTGAGAAGGAAGCACATTGCTGCATAATACAGCTGAACTTGTCTGTGCACCTTTTCTTTGATGACATGGTGTCAAAGTTGACGAACCTTCCATTGTCGAGCTATATCCGTGGATCGATGTATTGTAGTAAATAGACCTGGTAGCACTGAGAAGGAAGCACATTGCTGCATAATACAGCTGAACTTGTCTGTGTGCCATTTCTTTTGTTGATCGGGTGTCAAAGTTGACGAACCTTTCATTGTCGGGCGACATCAGTGGATCGATGTATTGTAGTAAATAAACCTCGCAACACCGAGAAGGAAGCACATTGCTGCATAATACAACTGAAATTGTCGGTGCACCTTTTCTTTCGTTAACATGGTGTCCAAACTGATGACCTGCATTAGCAGATTAGTGTAGTTCAGGAACAACACTATATTGCACAGAAATGGATGCCAATTGCTGCATAACAAAGCTGGAGCGTATGTGTATAAGCGCAGTCACTTTGTGCAGTTGAGATATTTCTCGGCGTATTTTACATTTGATAATTTGATTACTGGTAGCTCTTATATTGACACCTTGTTAAAATATGGAGAGGGGTTTTTAAGCATCGAAAAAATTTGTTATCTATGTTTTGTATATAATGGTTTTAATAGATTTTATTGGTATCTTTCTTTGAAAAGACACGTATTTCTAATGTTATTTTCTTCTGCAGTCACCCCCTATTCGTCTTGGTAATATTTAGCTTTATCGATTTCACTATATGAAGATCGGCTATTTGTCTTTAAGCTCTGATCCAGGCAATCATGATGATAGCGATGACGATCAAGACGTTCAAAAATATAGATGACGGTCACGATCTCAGGGTGATGTTGTTGATGATGATGGATGATGACAATGATGATTAAGGGGGTAATAACGGTGATAACTGCAATGATGATAACCATATAGGTGGTAATAGTGCTTTTTTGGTAGGCGTAGACGTCTTTGTTTTCTTTGGTACTGATGGACCTTTTTAATTCAACTTTTCATGTTTCATGTCGGACGAGGGGTTATCGTCGTGGTGACTTATTGATGATGACGATGAATATGGCAATGACATTTGTGGATGCTGATGATAATGATGATGATGATAATGATGACAATGATGATGATGACGACGATGATGGGGTTAAAACAATCCAACAACTTCGGTCCCCCTTTTCCTTGATCAAAAGTTCTTAGCTATTGTACTTAGGAACCTTCAGCCAAATTCAAAGTTGATTGATCACAATAACTTCATCTAAGGAATGTTATCATTTTAGAACATTGAACATTGGAGTTAAGACTCAAAAAAAGGGCAAAACCTGATTTCCAAACATTTTAAACCCTAATCTTTGGTTATAACAAGTTAATTGATATCGATTTCATTAATTCATTTGCTTTGATTCAGCGATTTCGTCTTCCAAACCTTTCTTCATGGGTCTGCTATGAAAGAATTGAGTCTGATTTAGACCATAAAAGAGATCATGTTGTAAACAGTCTACGACCGTCGTTGAAAGTTATTGACTTCGGTATGGTGGAATGCATTTGACAATTTTTAGGACGATCCTCGGAATGCCTTTCATGACGATCGTCTTGAAAGTTTACCATGATGGTAAGAAATAACTCCCACTTTGATGCACGGTCAAATAAATTTCGCGGCAAAACGTTTCAGCAAGTGACGCTGACAGAAAAACGAACCAACGGCGGGTGTTGGGTACGTAAACTTTATTGAGAAAGAAACCAGTAACATAAATACAGGCTCCTGGTTGAAGTTGCAGGCCTTTATGATCATCAATCGTTTGAAGATATTCAAGGAGGCTAAATAATTTGAAAAGGCTTATCAAGGCTTACTTACTTTTGAATTAATTTCATTATTAAATTTTGATATAAGAATCGCTTACGTCCAACATACATCCAAATTTTCAAAGGTCTATTTCGGGTACATTGCTTGGCCGAATGCTTTACTTTCCTGTACCGCACTCTGCCCTCCAAATATTTGAGAACCGGAAGTAAGAAAGTCAGTAATGACAATTGTACCTCGGTTATTGCCACTTTCAGTACAGGTTTGCCTTCACCTGAGACAGCCATTTCAACACTGGCTTCAAGACTAAGAATGACCATGGCCGCCTGGTTAGAAATTTAATGATCGTATAAGCAAAGTTGCTCTCTTCACTGCGCATGTGCCTTCCCTTCTCAAACGATCGCCCTAAAATGTGTTTCTTGTAGAAACCTTTACGGTCTAGTGGAAACTTGACGTTGCTTGTTTCTAACTTTGTTTATTTTAAAGTTTACCAGGTCGTTCCTACGTGAACGAAAACGTTGTATTAAATCGTATTCATCAACTATGGACTGAGATATAATCGTTGAAGAATGACTTGCCAAATAACCTGATACCTACATTTCATGGGGTTCATCGAGGTGGACTAATCAGACATGTTTGGTTTGAATAGCTAAAAAGTAATGTTTTTCGAACTTAAGACGCGATCTATTATAAAAGATGACGATACTAATGAAGACAAGGCTACAAGAGGGAGAATGGAAAATCAAGAAGATACGATACGTTCACTGAACTATGAGACTTTGTTTCAAGTTGGGTTGTCAATGTATAAGTCAATAAATTTTGCTGATGTTATAATACACTTTTTGAGTTAATTACAATCCTATTATGATACAGGGGCAATAAGTATGAAATGTTATTTACATGATGGAAGTAGATACATAAAGGACGGGATAGGGTCAAGGCTGCCAGTTAGTAGTTTGGAAGGTCACAACAATTCTTTGGCTGTTAGAAAATAATTGGCACATTGAATATCGAATCCGATGCGAATCCAAGTCGCATTTCCCTCTGACGGCCGCTTAAAGCTTACAAACATGTGGATATTGTCGAGGCATCAAAACTAAGATAAGAGGCAAGTGCACTACAAGCTCGACAATGGCGAACTACCTAAAGACTCTCTCTTATAAACTTGATTCTTACTTTAAGAAGTGTGTAATGGTTTTGCTGATTATAAGAAAGCGAGTTTCGTAGTAACGGTAGCGAAAGCTGACGTCCTTTTACAGCAATATTAACAATTTACTACTTTGCAATTTGCATATGATAATCTTGGGAAGTAACAAATAAAACATATATATGTGACATCAAGCGAAAAGAGCTAATTTTTTTCTTGATACACTGAGATATTTTAAAACAACTGAGGGGTTGCGATCAACGGTTTACATCAATAATAGACCGCAATATTCACGTGACAAACTGCCGAAATTTTCAAACTTTGCCAAAGCATAAAAAACAGTACCGAAGTTGCATTTGCTCAGCTGATGGAAACGATAACGTCAACTTTTAGTTTATATTTCAAGACTGGATTACACCAAACGGATCTGACTTATTTTGATATTAGATCAACCTATTTCCATCCATTTACATAATCTAATGTCTATTCGCGCAGGTCCCTCAGCGGAACAGCTCCCATATGAATATGGTATCAACGCCCCAAAGCCTTGAAAATCTTTAAATTCAGTCTACACGCCAGTAACTGCAATAGGCTACTTCCGGTGGTTTCGCTGACACTCTCAAGATAGACCCCTGTAATGTTCTTGATTACTTTTGCATTTGTGTAGATCAATTTCCTTGAAAAGTATACTTTCTTTCAGCTATTTTTGTGAATGCGCTTGCGTACTTTAATCGACTCCGTGCATACCCTTGTTTACCCTGTCAACCTTTTTTTAAGGTTCTCTTTAAACTGGCAATCGATAGAAATGTATGTTACAATCGATCACCAGACTCACTTACCAGTAGACAATCACATACCAACAAAAATGGGCTACGGCTAAACGTTTGAATACGACGCCGGAAATCACAATGGTCCGGTTTCTTTGCTCCACCATTTGTTGTAACTAAGAATGATCGAGACTTACACAGCTCAACTTTTTCGAACAAGGGTAACAAGTCCAGCTAGAAAGTAATGGACGGTTAGGCCTTCAAGGTTTGTGAACGTTACTATTGTCGCAGAACTGTATAACGAAATAACAATCAAGATTTCATTCAAGGGGTAATGGAATGCTGGAAACATGACATGGAATATCATATCAATTCTAAAGCATTTTTGTACAATGGTTTTCTCCTTTCCCCATATGGTTTTAACTTCGCATACTACCTCTACCAACGTTATGTTTATGGCTCAAATTCAATACATCTACCTATCTGAACAATACGCAGCTCATAAGAGGTACCACACCAACTGCTTAGTATCCATGTGGATTTTCAGAAGCGTCACAATAGGCATATAAAGGGTTTTAAATACAATCAAGATACTCGTTGTTCAGCTCCCTCCTGCCAAACCGCAGCAGTCTCAAATTGATTGGGGACTGCTATAGGCAGCTATGAAACAAAGTTTTCTGTTCTTCAAAAACTAAACTTAAAAGGATTTATGAAACATTTATCAAAATCTCTGCCTCGTAAAGGTAACACATAAATAATTTTTCAGAGGGTTGGGGTAGGAATGCTTAAAATCAGCCTTGTCTTGTACTGTGTATATAATGGCAGTTAGAACCTTCTTAACCATCTTCTTCTTTACGGTTTTAGTACGTACATACCTTAGATCGCACTAAAAAAGAGTACTCGCGTTTCCCTTCGATAAATAGGAACTGAAATCGATGCACGATTATCAAATTTCAACCACTCGAGCCTGCGCGTTGAACTAACATCAATGGATGGCAAGGGGCCTTCCTCGTTCAAACATTCTTGTGCCTACAAACTACTCATGACATGGCCGTATAACTGAAGATGCTGTACGTCACGCAACGGTTGACCGCAGACAAACTTGCAAGCTAACTGGCACCCCTGGAGATGACGAAGCTTAATAGCACATTATGATAGGAGAGATTAAGTTACGAAAGCTAAAGCAGCACTGGTCATGGACTAGAACTAGAATCATTATCTTTTGACGATTGACATCCTTCCACCGAGCTTTGCACCTGATGCAGCAGATTTGCGTGATTCACGTTGGGTGAGTGATTTTCCAGATTTCTGTTGTCCTCCTCTCGATTTTGTGGTTTGTACATTTGCCAGTCTACTGCCTTCAGCGACCTGACGGTTAAGATAAGAGATAGAAAGGGTTTAATGACTGAATTACGACTATCAACTCAGTCGTCAAATAAGAATTACAATAACAATTTAACGCCTTCTACTTTTACATAAGCTGCGACACGAGCGGAAAGAGGTACTTGAGAATGTAGTAACTGGCTGTTACATTATGGTCTTTGAAATACTTACATTACGTTACACCACTGTGATACTCAACTTGGTATCTCCCTTAAAATAAAATCCAACTTTATTCCAATTCAACTGATTCGTCACACTAAACTGCATTGATTGACGACTCTTAACAATTGTGATTGAAATATCTCAACATATCTTGATATGATCTGGGTTAAAAAGGCAGTATTCACTATATAAGACTCGGAACATTGTGAATGGCAACCCGAAATTGCGGCCGACGATTACTTCAGGGTTTATAGCATAGGTAATGTGATTTAAAAGATTGTGTTCGACGATCTGAAATCCACTTAAGAAATGCTTTCTGCGCGTACAGGGTAAGGGTATAATTATATCTATGGTTACGGCAGAGAATCTTAACTACTTCTTCCTCCGTTGTAAAGATTGTTTTAAATAGTCAAGGAATGAGTACATTATACTTAAGCTTTACTCCTGAGTCTCGGCAAAAGGAAGCGGCCTCGAAAAGCGAGGAAATCGTTATGACGTAGTTATAAAGGGCTGGTTTAAAAATAAAAAAAATACAAGACAAACCGAGTGTTTATCAATTACGTAACTCGTTCACAGGCTCTTTTTGCTCACAATGATCCAGTTTCTTGTGTCGGTGAATAAAATTCGAAAGCGACAAGATAAAACGCAGGGTTTACTTTACCAAAAACCCTTAAGGAATTCTCCTGGTCCTCATCAGCACATGATGGGGAGTTCAAAGTCATTCTACACTATGACTGGAATAGTTTGTTAGAGAAATGAAGTAACAAATGTTGATCCAAATATCAGCTTGTGTCTGGTTGCCATCACATATAACTGAATTCTGTCTTTGACGCTTTACGACGAACAGCGTTCATAAGCGGGAAAATGACTTCCAAAACTATTGTAATAACTCGAAAATAGACAACAAGAGCCTTATCATTAACAGTAACGTGGTGTTGAGGGCACAATACAAATCAGAAGATCATTATCCATCAACAAACCGCCCGTTTACTTGTACTTGGGTTTTCTATATAGTAACATTATTATACGATTTAGATGATTAAATGAAATTTTCTTTTTTGTATTGAAAATAATTAATGATCATGATTAATAAATGACTTCATTTGGGTCGAAATATATAAATAATTCTTTTGGGATGATAACTGTTTGCTTCTGGCTCAGTTTCATATCGTCTAAATCGGCTTTATTATCTTTTTCCTAAATTGACATCCTATGTGCACTGTAAAAAGATAAGCCAGCTAAACTTCAACATCATTTGATTCCGCAAAAAGGTCGCACAACTTTAATCAAAACCGATAAATGACCAAAGATCTTGACCTTGACCAGAGATTTTGACCTTGACCAAAAATCCTGACCTTGACCAAAGATTTTGACCTTGACCAAAGACCTTGACCGTGACCACAGACCTTGACCTTGACCACAGATTTTGACCTTGACCAAAAATCTATGACCTATGAAAGTATAGCAACAAAGCAGTCTTTAGAATGACGAGTACAAAGATAGCGGTGAACTGGAATCAATAAACGTATTTCATGAACAACGCTTACCTGTTTTAATAACACAAGGTCCGGGTGCCTCTTCGGTGCACTTTCATAGCCACCATATGCCTTGTGAAGTCTCGTAAACACATCGGACTTTCCGGATGACCTTCCTTTTGAGATTGAACTCCGATTCCCTTTGCTATGCGTATCCTGAGAAAGCTGGACTGCCTCGTGTCCAGTCTTCGTGCGTATTACACTACAAAAATACGTAAACATCTCGAATAATCTGATAGTGACCCTTTTGTTATGGAGTCTGAAATGATTTGCTATCAAACAAGCATGCAGATTGATATACGCTGTCGAAAATAGAAAGATAACTCTCCAAATCACAGACAGCTAATTATCAAAAAATATGGTACATGCATGGCTGTGGGTTGGAGAGAGGGAGAAAGAAAAAAAGGACGAAAACGCAACGTTTCTCTACAATGAATGACGATATATGCAGCAAATTTTGAATCTAATGAAAAAAAGACGCCAACTTCTCGAAGCCTAAGGTGATGATTACCGTCATTAGGGAGATATGCCCCCCCCCCCCAAAATATACTTATTCGCAAAACGAGTGGCTGGAAAGTTATATGCGACTAGACTTTTCTTTTAGTTTATATGGTTCTTATGAGAGAAACAATGACAGGCTTGGAGTTTCATTTAAGTTTACGGAAATTTTTGTCTTAGTACTGTAAATGCTCAGACAACGAGTACATAGACGCGTAAAACTAAAAGAAGAAAAAGCGCGAGGAAAATTTCATTCCAAGCATAAGCTCATCTACATTTGCGCTCCCGCGCTTAACAACAACTCAGACCCAAACTTGATAAAATTTATACCAGTAAGATATAGCGCAGTGTTAGGTAACTCCATGATCAGTTAAAAACTCCATTCTCCTATTCAACTATCTACTCAGTTACTAAGAATTCATGATCAGAATTATAACAAGAACTGTTCCAATAAAGAAGTATCGGTGATTAGCGGATAAACCAATATTTAAAACAAAACTACATTTTTCACTCTCCAAAAATGTATAACTTCCATACTGATTCCCGTAAAGTTTTTGTTCCTTTAAGAAACACGTACTCTTTTCTTGAACAGATAGTTTGGTTTTAGTGCTGACAAATAGTACTACACATGCTGCATGCATATATCTGGGGAGTTTCTTCCTCGCACCTCTATTTGCTGTGGTCGACGTTGAACCCTACTAAAATTTGATGGCTCCTCAGGTCGAAGATGCCTGACCCTAGCAACGTTGCCTAAACTAAGTTTTTGGACGATCTGAAAGTTGCTACCGCGTAGAAATGGTCCTCCAATTTTTGGGTAAAAATTTAGCTTTAAAACTTTAGATTCATACTCGAGCATTTACAGGGAAATCTCGATGTTACATTCCAGCCAGAAAACGATCAATCCTTTTTCTGTACTATTCTAATAAAGTAGTTGTCTGTGCGCTCAAGTAGTTGTGATAAAAAACATTTTTTAAAATCTCATCATTACAAATCATCAGTTACCATGGACTAATGGTACACCATGCAACAATGTAACTACTTTGGTATACAACACAACACTTAAAAATAAACAAGACCAAAGAAATAATATCTCAAACCTACTTCTTTTTAACATCCTCAATTAACGTTGATAAATCATCCAGGCTTTTCAGAGGATTAGCCGACTGAATTCCAAGTGCTTGTAGTAAGTTCATCATCTGATCCTTCTCGATATCTTTCCCTGGTTCGTTGCTTTCATTTACGATCTATGGGGTAGAAATAACTTCATGAGGGAAAGAGCAAACATTGATGTTATAACTAGTGGCAAATAACATTGTAGCGCCTCTTGTAATAACGATAATAATCTATCAACGTCAGCTACTGCAATCGTATTGAAAACATGACAGACATCACGTAGACATTTTCGTTTCCTACAGGTTTTGAAACATAACTCATGAGCCACTTGACTCGATGGTCCGTTTTTCCTCGGCGCTAAACTAGAGGTGAGGATAGCAACCTACTCACAAACACTAACACCTACACACCAATTCAAAACCCATCCATACATTATTTATTGCATCAATTATGTGTTTCAAGTATGAAATTATCTATTGCTGCAATAACTAAACCATTTTATGCGTCAGCCACAACTCTGGCAACCCCGTCCCCCACTAGTGGAAAGACATCCACCCCTAGAGAGTAACTGCGCCAAGTTTGCGAATCACTGAACTAGTAAAATACCGGTTGTACTATAACTTATAAAAAAGTAGAGGTTAGGCCCAGTTTATGCTCCTACAACTACGATGTTGCACTAGCACGCTATGGCAAGTATAACATTTCAGGCACTTACTTGCTGTTGGTTGATTTGAATGTGGTCACTAGTTGTAATGCGCGAACGAGTGGGCTGTTCTTTCAAAACAGACTTTTTAAATGCGACGTTGGATTGGTGTGGTAGCGATTTCTTTGGCGTCTAAAGAAAAGGCAAAATAGAGATGTGAGAGTTACGTAGATTACAAACAATTCATAAAATGTTGACTCTCCGTACCTAATATACACCTACAGAGGGTTATAAACTGCTTTTGTGAAGGATTTAACTCGCACTTGTTGACTTGGGAGTTACACACAACAGAAGCGGCCATGGTGCGGCGAAGTAGGGGGCTAGATCGGTCACCTTACACAAGAATACGCACCTCTTTTCAATCGCTACATTGGAAAGAGAGTCTTGCAATGCTCAAAAGCACGACAAGGTATCAATAGTTACCAGGAGATGAGCGTCCAGTGCGTGGAAGTAAAATAGCGCAAGAGAATTGACTTCCCAATACCAATTTTTTTCATCCCAGATATTTCAAAACATTGTAGCAATGAATCTGTTCACGTTAAGTTGCAACACTATATAATACTCATATCATATGATCTCAGTCTGTCTCCCCATCCCTCTACGTAGAGTAAAGTTAATATTTTTCGCTTCTAACATTGGCCAAACTGATAAAGTTTATACCAGTAAGGTATAGCGTAGTGTTAGGTAACTCCATGATCAGTAAACAACTCCATCTTTCAATTTAACTATCTATTCAGTTGTTAAAAATTCATGATCAGAATGATAACAAGAACCAGCTTCGACTGATAAAAGAGATGAACTAACTTGGAAATAGCCTAAACTACGTAAGTAATACAATGCATCGGAATAGGGTGTGCAACGACCAATCAAAGCCGGTCAGCCTCGTTCCAATAAATAGGTATCGGTGATTGGCGGATAAAGCAATATTTAAAACACAAACAATTAACTTTTGGTATAGATATACTCTGAAAGAATAACGGGATTGGTCCTACTATCCTAAGTACAATCCCGTTTTTCTTTCCTTCCTCTATCATAATTCGAAGATGCTTATTCCTTCCTTATTCTCACATCCTTTGCTTTCCCCACCGTTCAGGTTTTGATGAGAAGCATTTAAAGGCCCAAAGTTTTGCTAAACAACAATTTTCTTAGATGTCGTTTAGTTTGATATATAACAGGGCCCCATAACATGGTTAGTTGCGTATGCTGTAATAAACAGCCACAAGTTAAATCATTGGCAAGGTCCAACATTCATTAACCAACATGCCAACCTTCTTAAAGCCAATGTTCAATCATCACAAAATACTTAGAGGATGAACAATGCGCATGTCAACGGTGAAGATCAGCTAGTTCAGTTAGGTTACTACTGCTCATACCTCATATGGTGGCGCGTGCAAGTATGCACTCCAGCTATCGAC
>JAAAKL020017575.1:0-10557 GCA_010016065.2 Carybdea cf. marsupialis auct. non (Linnaeus, 1758)
GTGCAAATTTGAAGAAAATCTGAGAGGTAGGGTTGATAAATTGCATTTTTTGTCCTTGTTTTACATGGAATGACCCTAGAGCTCAAACCCCTTCTGCAAACAGTTTTTCACTAGTATCCCATACACTCTGCTTCATCCACTATCAATCCTTCAAGATTATGCTATTGACAGCTGTTTCAGCATTACTGTATGCACTTGTCCAAATCACTGTATACCCTTAATCTGATGAACGTAAGTTGCTGCTTTTTATATCAGATTCAGCATATCTTTCCAAGCTCAAAAAATTGTGGGTGTCCAGAGTTGGGGGAGCATAATTGAAAGGTATGAACCACTCCAAATAAATAGCATTGCTAACCTAACGTATGAACATATACCGAATGCTGACAGTCAGAACTGTAAATTCTACTGACCATTAACAGATCTAACAAAAATCAAAGATGACATATAATATATCCCAATATCAGAACACCGATATAAGTTTGCCATCAGGATGTTTTTATACTACTTGAAAATCAATCAACTACTCTTACCAGAAATCGTGATGGACTAAACAGCTGCCCAAGTCCAACTGTTATATACAAGAACATGAGCAAGTAACTACCAAGGATAGTAAGCACATCAGATTGACTTTCACGATTCAATTCATCCTGTATGGATCTTTCAGATGAATATGTTGCTGTCAAATTCATGACACCTGTGTCATTGAACTTCTTAACAACTTTGAGGTACTCTTTCTCCCATGCTTCTGCCTTCACATTTTCTTTAGGGTTTAAGTGATTCTTCACAATGAAGGTGAGAATAATTGCTTTTGCTGACTTGTAATCATGATCCTTATAGCCACCCAAAGCTAAACTGGGGCTCACAGGTCCTCCAAATTCTCCCATACAAGGTAGTCCTAAAAATGGTTCAGTCTCACTGGTTGGTGATCTATGACAAAAAGTAACACTTCAATTTTATTAACTACCTGAACATATCTGAAGTAACCAAGATAATAACAAGTACAAAATGTTTCTCAGGGAACAAAAGTCTCACAAATTCAGTGACTATAATTGTAACCTTTAAGTGCAGGTGTCTCTATTGCTGTGGAAATGAAAAATTAATTTAAAAAACAAGGAAAAGATTGTCAACCCTAGAACATAGGACTGAAAAATGGTAGAAAGTTACCTAACTGCACCTAAACTTTTTGAGTGAAATTCCACCATTTTATACCCTTCCTCATCTACATTCTTAAACTCTGCACATGATACAACATAGGGCAAGCCATTTCCCAGTTTTGGTTCACAATTGCAACTGCATTTAACTACCTCTATGATCAGGGTGTTAACTAGGATTGAAGGGCTTTGGGCGGTCACTAGATTTTAGTAAATTCAAAGATAACTTGTGGTCCAAAAACGAGTTTCTGTTGCAGGTTCGTTTCAATACACTGCGATTTTCCACTGGCAGAAGAGCCGAGCAAAAACTTTTAGCATATTTCAGATGAAGCTGGTACACTCGCATGTAAATTGAATTTGCTGCATGCTTTTCTGTGTGACATGTTAAGACAATGGATGTTATTTTTGGCAAAATAGTTATATTGTTTTGAAATGGTATGGCAGTGGAGACATAGGGACCACGCAAAGTAGTTTGTGATCAGTTTACCAATTCCCATTTTGGGAAATTGGGAGGTTTAGTGAATCGGGAAGTAGCAGGTTACTGGCTACTGAGGACACTAGTTAACACCCTGATGATACATTCTGAAGCAGATGGCTGCAAGGGCAATTATGAACTGAAGTAAACATGAAGAAGTAAGTCAAAAAGAAAGAAGCTACTAAAGCTAGGAATGAGTTATCCATGTGCTGTGCTGTAAAGATATACAAGTTCAGTACACCTATGCCATATCTATAAAGAAATCCTGAAATCCATGTGTTTGAGTACATGCATATGGAAATGCCGATGAATGGTTGT
Source organism: Carybdea cf. marsupialis auct. non (Linnaeus, 1758) (assembly GCA_010016065.2). Classification (NCBI taxonomy): domain Eukaryota; kingdom Metazoa; phylum Cnidaria; class Cubozoa; order Carybdeida; family Carybdeidae; genus Carybdea; species Carybdea cf. marsupialis auct. non (Linnaeus, 1758). The sequence continues at coordinate 1,945 of JAAAKL020017575.1, forward strand.
GCCAAAAAAGGTTATTGTTGTTGGTGAGAATTGGGCATTTACTTAAAAAATTATCATCTTCACTTTTGCATTGTCTTATAGAGTGGTTTAGTTGGCCCATTTGGTGGGAGAGACTGCAGGCTCAACCCCCACCAATGCTGTATACAATCATGTTTATTGAGAGTATATATGTATACCACAATTGCTAGTGTTGGTTGAGTACTTATGTATATAGGTATAAATAGGTACAAAATCTTCTCAGCACTGAATAGAATGAGATATCTGTACGAGGGATGGTTACAGAAATCCTCTTATCAGGAGACAATTGATGCTAGACAAAACAATGTTTTGATATAATTTACACAACTTGTGTATGGCCACACCCTACAAACTTCTTATTTATTTAAGATATTGATACCTGTTAAACTATTCAATATCGTCAAGTTGTACCAAAAGCAGTAATCATACCTTGTGCATAGGTCAAAGTGTGAGTGCCAATCAGATGCATTTTCTCCAAAGTCACCACAATTATAGCCCATGTTAGTCTTGCAGAGATCAAGGTTTTTATGGCTGTTTTGCCAGTACTGCAACACACTCATAATAGTACACTTTTTATTGTATGGTGCAAGAGGTGAATAGCATATGTCCTCCAATACTACTTTGACTTTCTTTCCATCTACTTCAGCATAGGCAGTAATGTTCATGATATCAAGTTGCAGGCTTAATACCTATCAAATTAAAATAAGTAAAATAGGAAATAAGCAACTAGTACAACTTTAAGAACAAAATTAAACATTCACTAAATTGAAAATACATTCTGAATAAGTGGCTCACTGCCGAAGTCTTATGAATCAAAAGCAATTTGTGGCAATTTTTAATTTTTAGCAGTGTGGCATATATGCCACTTTCAAATATGCTCATATGTAACAGATCACTTAACAACAGCATGTACAATTTTAAAATTTCTTTGAAAAAAAAATGGAAAATATGTCAAAAATACTATTTCCCTTTTGAGCTGCCCTTTTTAGCCCCAACTTTAGTCTTAAAAATCAATATGGCATCAATTCTCAAGACTTAAGCTACTAATAAGTGTTGGGGCATAGTGATAACTGATGCAGCATGGTTGAGACATGGATCTGCTACTAATTCTGAAGGTGGATAGTACACACAACTATTATGATACAATGTATCCAAAAGGCTAATTAAATAAATAAAAAATGCAACATAATTATGACACATAACTTGTGTGCATTGTATATCTAAAGCTATAACAATGCCCGGAAAAGGACTTCCATGATCATTCGCAACTTACTATAAACATCCTAGGTACCATGTGCAGATGGGCCTGCGCATTGATATATCAACCAGTATGTTCTCATCTTTCCTAGTCCCTAGGTATACTTGTTGGATATCAGGCCATGGCTTTGCAAATGAAATTAAAATGTTCCCTTAACAACCCAATGACATCAACTTACTTACTTACCTGTCTTGATAACAAGGTCTAATTCTTTGCAGGTAAATAGCAGGATTTCCATCCCCTCATTGCTCCTATTAGACATTCTTATCTGCCCTTATTCTTGTCACAGAAATGCAAGGACACATGGTATGTTCAGTAAATAATGCAATGTTAATACTCTTTCTGGAATATAACCATTTCCGTGGAAACCCCAAAACAGTCAGTGCGACAAGTTTGTATACTTGTACAGTGGCAACCTTAACCAACAACACAAAACTTTAACTGGGTAACAAGGAATTAGTCAACACGTACTGCTTGTAAGATCTCCTTGTGCATCAATCCACTAAATGCCAATGTTTTGTTCCCAACTGTTCCATATGGCTTATAATGTTCTGTGTAGAAGCTGGTATTTTTTGATGTGATGATAATTTGTTCAGTCCTGTAGAATGGTGTGAATCTCTCATCAAAGTAATTCTTGTTCTGTCTTGCTGTACTACTGGGTGCCGACCACAACTTAACTGGGTCTGTAATTACCTATAAAAGAAAGTATATAAAAACTATTTCAATTACATGTTACAGTCTTTTAAACTATGGTCTGTTGCAGTTTTATCCACTATAATGGGGCATTGCATGATACAACTTAAACACACAAACCCACCTGCAGCTTATGCCCACTCTAAGGCAAATTTCAAGTGTATCTGACAAACTAATTATGACAAAATTGACAAAGAAGCTACAATATACATTGTAGTTATAATTATAGACAATTATGTTTTTGCTTGTCATAAACATACTTTTTACACAACAAAAACAAATGCATATCAAAACAGAGTTTGTAGAGTAACCATCAGTTATTTGAATCTGATCACCAACTTGATATTACTGGTTGCCAGGCTATTTTGCCACCAATCTTCACACTTTTCATACTTTGACTTGCAAAATTTGACATTCAGGAATACACAATACATTATATATGTAGTATCAGTAATATGTATAAAATAGCAATACATAGTTTGTTATGTGACTTCCTCTGTAAGGAAAAAAATTATCAAATGGTTATCAATGAAACAATCATTGAATGGAAGTTTGCCTAGTCTTCGGATGCCTTGTTCTTTAAGTCTTCAAACAATAGAACTTGATGGTCTAATAATTAAAGACTAATAGCATTTTTCATGTCAGTGCCTGAAAGTTTGTATAACATACAGTTCTAAACATCAGTGCGAACTATTCAAACTGCTTCCAGAGAGCAGGGTTTTGTTAGCTATCTGGCAAGAATTGTGCATCCTCTAGGCATAGGCACAGAAATACTACACATAACTGGTTGTATGGATGACTGTGTACTTTAGTTAACTAAGACACAACACTCAATCAAGTTAATCTTTTGTATACAATTGACACACTTACTGTAAAGAAGACCATTCCGCAGGATAATCCTACTGCAACTAGCACTGATACAAAAATTACACTCCATGGATGCAATGCAACCCAAGTTCCCCATCTTTCAAAAGAAAGTTGCAAGTAGTTCTCCAGTGCTGCTCCACAACGAATGAGAATACCAGGTTCCTCTTCCCTGCCGAGTAAAAGAAATCAAACAAGTATAATAATCAGTAAAATGATAATCCTTTGTAAAAATGTCTTAAAGTCTATCAAGTCATCTCTACACCACTACATGGGTCTTTATGCTTCCTCAGCTAGTATTGATAAGAATAAAACAAAAATATGGTAATATTTACAGGAAATGGGTTGCCTGTTTACATAACATTATTGTATTGATACAGTCTTCAACCTTACTTGGGGTAACTGGGATACCGAACTTTACTACCACATGATACACATTAGTGCAACAATAGATTCTTTGACATAAGTGTATCATAACCTTGGAATCATAAGCAAACTAATTTTGTGTGACAGTAAATTTTATGGTTTCTTTTATTGAGATTGTAAAAATATCAGGTAGTAGGTTGACACAAGGAAGTACCAATTTTCATTTCTACAGTTTATATAGTGAAAGAGTATCCATACTTCCAGTCAGTCAAAAGTCTTACTTACCCCCTTGCATCACCTTTCTATTGGCACACTGTGAACCTGTGTGCACTACATGACAGGCCATTTCTGCATTGGCCTCACCTATCTTGTTTAGCTCACTATCTACAACACATTACAATCAGTCTTTCTATCTTTACTATCAACACTGTGATTCTGTATATGTCCTTATTATCTCAGCTATTGGAAATGTAAGTGCTTCACTCCCGACAACTACTCAATATCTCATACTTCTTGCCATTTGTTCAGGTAAATGTAAATTAAGGTGACGTTGTTAGTTCCTGGGTTGCATTACAGAACATTTTCATAAAAAATTGTCTTTGTTAACTTCGTGAAGCCTTCTAAAAGGACTTCTCTCATGGCCTGCTTCTGCTTATCACAGAATACCTGCTTCTTACTACTCCAGAACACTGCAAATGCATTGTGCCTGTATCAGAGTTTCAAAATAAGGGTTCTATAACTTCACCTATAACAACACTGAGATTGTTCATAAGAAGGTCCCATCCTTAGACAATGATCTCAAATATTTTAGTCCCAATTTTAAAAATAGAGATTGTTAAATTTCTGGACACTTAAAAAATGTCTGTGGGTGAAGGGTGAAAACTTCATATTACCTGTATTGAGAGTCCTAGTACTGTAATATCAGCTGCAACAGATACAGATACTACCAAATGTTCATACCTGCTTTGAGAATTATCATCTGCCATAGCTTCCTTTTCTTGTACACTTCCATAACTGTGCATGGCCTTGTTTCTCTTGTTAATTGCCCTTGTCTTCCGAGCTGATGTTGTACACTCACTAAGCAAACTCCCCAGTAAGAACAGAGTCAAAAATCCCAAGTATACAACTCCAACAATAAAATAAGAAGACCTAAATCCAAGAATGTAATGTACAGTGGGAACTGGAGGTGGTAGTGGTTTTGGAGGACATGCACTCTCACAATCCTGACAACTGCACTTACTAGCATTTTTCCCTGTTGACAAATCAAAAAAGGTCTCATTGCACCTGTTTATTTTTCTGTTCATTGGTACAATTCCCTTGCCTGTCTTATTGAAAGATGCTTCAGTCTGAACCATGTAGATCTGAAACGGGGCATTTCCTGGGCCTCCAAGGAAATTAAGCCACTTCTGTGTGGTGCAGGTTTCTGCAGTGTTGTCTCCACACATCAAATCCAATACTTTTCCATTTGAACCTGGATACGTTAACTGGTGGCAACTGTTGAAAAGCCCACTAGCAAACTCTGGTGTTAAGTAATAATATGCAGATGATGTGGCTGGCTTAGGAAATCCATCACTATTCACATCAAGAAACATGGACTGATCTGGACTGCATGTGAATTCACAAAACAGATTAAAAAAGTTCTTCAGGCAAGATGGGCACCTTGAAAGCAACCCCACTGCTTGCTGAAAACTTGAAGAAATTGCACGTGCTTGTTTTACATCGCAACATAGTGGTGCATATTCTGTTCCATTTGAGTATCGTTTAACATATTCTGGGCAGATACCCTTCATTAGGTTGATGGTTTCATCATCAGCCATTTTTGCAGGCCCATTATATAGGCAATTGTGAGCTGGTTTGTAAGCACCACATTGGCCATACATTACACAATATCCAGGCTTACGGATCACCTCCTTGCCATATGCCTAAATAGGGATTAATACAGAAGTACACACATGAAATGATAAGACAAACTGTGTATCTGTTGATGTGTAACCTACCTTCCTCGTTATCTATGGAATTATTCTACATGTATTTAACCCACCTCTATTTATCACTTTCCAACTATTTGGGATAGAGGACTTTATAGCAGGGTAGCTAAACCACCAAAAATTATACTTCGAAATTTCATATTGCAAGCAATACCTAAAGAGAAAGTGAAATGGTATTTAAGTAGTTACCCCACCAGCTTACCACTTAACACTGCTCGATACCAAACAAATTACACTAATGGAGTTTTTTCTCTTGTTTATATATTTGATGTTTGATTTCATTTAACCAGCAAGGTGCTCATTTCCGGTCAACTTGTAGATGACTGGGTGTCACTAACAAGCAGGGGCGTAGCCATTCGTTTCAAACTGGGGGCTGGCTCTTATTAGAAACCGAATTAAAATTGCGGCTAGAATAATGGACTCACTTTACAAGAGGCTCTCCTTCGAAAGGGCAAAATCAATTTAGTTCGGTACATGAAACGTTCGAGGCACCGACCTGGCCTAGAGATGCTTCACCTTCACACCAAACCAACCAAAACTTATCTTCAGTACTGACCTCAAGAAGGGTCAAATTTGGATGAATTATGAGACTAACTCTTTCGAAGAGTGGGGGACATGTCCAATGGTACTAGTCCATCATTGTTAACAAGTTCACGGTACGGATAGGGTTAGTGACAGCCGCTCAGTTTATTTCTTGGAATGCAGCTCTCATCTCTGAGGTCCCAGTTTTAAAATTCGTGTTCCCATACTACCTTACTCGTATAGTGTGGGGCAGGTTTACGTTACTATTCAGGTATGCGCTGTTTCGTCTGATCCAACAACCTCTAAAAAGGTGGGGCAATCATAGGAAAGTAAGGTAAACCACCAACGTTCTTTCCTTTATCAGCTGACCGACAGAGGTTGTCACAACTGCCACAAAAAGAATTGGCCAGGCCTACGATTAAAACCTCTCCTTCAATTCTGCAGCACAAGTACGTAGGCCAACATTACGTGCGTGCTGAACGGCTCGGTCCAACCCAAAACAATGATTAAGCAACAAAATGGCAATGGCACTTCAGCTGAAATCAATCCCTCTTTCGTTTGCGAAAAATTGAACTAAAGACTTAAGCAGAAATTGGGCTAAAATCCTTGTATATACCAAGCTATTTGGTAGGCCTGCCTAAAATAAATCGCGAGAATGCTAATCCGTTTAAATGAGTGTGAACCAGATCAACAACAATAGGATCTGCCGGTCAACGCCAAGCAAGTAATATCGAATACCTTATCATATGATCCAGTAGTTAGGATTGCGATAAGCCCGTGCTTGTGTTCAAACCTGTGGCGACGCGAAAACTGATGGATTCTAACGTTAAATAAACGATCCTTCCAAGCCGAGGCATGCAAGAGTTTCCCTTAAGCCATGACAAGCATGATCAAAGAAACTACTACAATTTACTCATCAAAACAAATCGAAATGGTTGTAACTCACCAAATTTATGGCAATACCCAAGATCAACAGCATTGCTGTGTCGAGAAGCTTTCTAATAACCATATTGTTTAATAAGTGGAACGACAAATCCAAGTTTATTTCAAAATCACAAAATTTGGGACAAATCCGGTACGTTGTGGACTTATTCCTGGTGTTACTTCGTAACCAGGAGGCCGACCAGCTTTCCACTGGTTTGACTCGTATAGAAAGGACAGGAGTGAAGTTGGGAATTCGCTTTGGTGCAGGCAGAAACTCTGATCTGTGATTGGTTCCTTTCTATACCATTCAACTTCCTGATTGGTCAATTGTAGTAATCGCTGATACAACTGAGATACTCTCAGGACGGGATTGGTGTTCTAAAATCACGCCACAAATACAAAAGTTCAAGTAAAACTGATGCACTTCCCTAAATCACCGCCTTCTGTGAATGCTTGTTGATGAGTGCTTTTGTCAGCCTCTGCTAACGGCACGCAGGAAAAATGCTGTGAAAACAACGTGCGGAGTCCTCGCTGTACTGTCAGTTTTGATCATCTCATATGTCGTATGATATCTGCGGTTTCGGATTGAATAAAGTCACGTGTGTAAATAACAAATAGTACATCACATGAGAAGATCCGTGATGTCATAAATAATAGTTCTTGCATACTTTCTGTTTTTGATCCGTGGATGAGCGGCCGTGCATTTTGATATGCCAGTTGAATGGGTGTTGTGAGGGGGAGAAGATTCCGCGCATATTTGTACAAAAGGGGTAGTGAAAACTTGCCCACCCTCAAATTGTGCAAACTAAAGCACTGTCTTTCAGGTAATACATTCATATTAAGAAAGACTGATGATGTTGCTGTAGGACGATTGTGTTAAACGGGCGCCATGTTTAAGGATACAAAGCTACGATGATGCTAGGCATGTCTATCCTGGAACGCCCATGTTCACATAGTCAACATCACCCCTTAGTGTGACTTTTGTCATCCGGCTTTACTCTAAAAAGAAAGAAAGAAAGAAAACGTTTATGCATTGGCCACAAACAAAGCAACACTTAACAAAGGAAACACTAACTGCACCTAAATACAAAGAAGGCTCCTTCGACTGTGTTGTCGCCATCGTCAACTAAGAGGCTCAGCTTAGCCCCTCTTGGAAGAGTTCCTTATGTTATATTGACCCCGTGGGAAAGCAATAATTTTTTTTCCTTTTAAATATTTCTTTTTTCTTTAGATCTAGCCCACGCCAATGATTTCTGTTCCAAAATTAGCCCCTCTCCTCAAACGAGGTCAGCCACGGGGACTATTAGGCATTTGCCTCTGGGGATAAGATAAAACCACTGAAGGATATCAAGAATAGCTTATCAGGGAAGGGGAGTGGGTATGAGGCCATGATCCTCTGATTGTACCACAGTAAAGATTGGATTGGCGGAACTTTAAATAAAACCAAGCCATTTGGTTGCCAGTGTGTGATAAGTATCAGAAAATTACCTTAACATGCGTTGCAGAGCAGTAAAATAACTTCAAAATTTCTTGATAAGCACCCCAAAACAACCTGCAAAATGAAGTCTCAGGTCTTCCACTCTTGACATGATCTCTGCCCCCCCTCCCCTTTCAAAAATTCCTTAGTACACCATTACATGCAAAGAAACAGCGTTGACCTTCGAAGAGTTCCTATACGTTTTTCCATAGTATAGGGAAATTGATTAAATATCGAACTCGATAAAAACTAAATAATTCAACATGTCAGTATGTGGTCAAAGTGGCGATCAAAAAGTAAACAAAGCCAGCGGCGCCGGAAGCATGGGGGCAGCTGCCCCCCTGCCTTTTAGTCACGGGGACAGCGAGGGCAGCTATGTGCCCTTTTAGGAGAACATTTTTTTCCGCGAAAGTTCGCCAATAATTGCAGACACAGCATCTTCCCTTGTCCACTGGTTCCCGTCTTTGCAATACTTCAATAAAGTAGGTCTAGTTGCAACAATC
>JAAAKL020017576.1:0-10556 GCA_010016065.2 Carybdea cf. marsupialis auct. non (Linnaeus, 1758)
AGTGTGCTAAGACTGTGAAGCGTATCTCGATGGAACTAGGTGGAGGGGCACCTTTTATTGTATTCAACTCAGCTGATATTGACGTTGCAGTAAAAGCCGCAATTATATCGAAGTTTCGTAGTAATGGACAGTCGTGTGTTGCTGCAGATCGATTTCTCATTCAAAATGAAATTTACGATGCCTTTGTTGAGAAGTTTCGGGATGCTGCGCGTCAATTGATAGTTGGTGATCCACTCGATCCAAACACAGACATGGGGACGTTGATTAATCAGAAAGCGTTAATTAAGGTCAAAAATCATGTTTCAGATGCGATTGAGAAGGGAGCAAAAGTTGTACTTGGGGGCAAGTTTGAAGAAAGCCTTATTTACCGCCCTACAATCTTAACTAATTGTACTCCTTTAATGGACGTTGTAAAGATGGAGACATTTGGCCCTGTCGCCCCTGTTGTAAGGTTTAAAGATGAGAAAGACGCCATTGAGTTAGCAAATGACACAGCAGCAGGTTTAGCTGCATATCTGTGTACTTCAGACTACCGTCAACAAGTTCGCGTTGGGGAGAAATTGGATTTTGGAATGATCGGTGTCAATGAAGGACTCATATCTTGTGACTTTGCACCCTTTGGCGGCATGAAAGAATCTGGTATAGGGAGAGAAGGTTCAAAATACGGTATCGATGAATACCTTGAAGTGAAATACATATGTTTGGGTGGGATGGAACCGTAACCACTGTTTAATGAAGAATTAAGTCAAAGGGAAAATTTTTTATACCTTGATAGCATAGGCATTGTATCAATAAAATTCGATAAAGTGAAATCGTTTGAAGTGAAACTTGTCAGGCAGTTTTAGCCGCCACGTCTTTTTCTTGTTTTGATTTTCTTTAAATCTTCCCTTGTCACATTAGAGAGTTTTTAGCAATAATGAGTCTTATTCACTTGACATTAGCCTAAATGTTTCTTAAACTACTCGTTGGAATTCATATCGTAAAGTATTATTCGAAAGTGTTAACGGGTTTACCGTCAAAATATAAGACAAACCTTTTATATAAAAGCGGTAATTGACTTTGTGCAATTTGTCCTCAAAACACTTTTCCGTCTATTTTCTCCTATATGCATAATAATTGACGTGAAAAATGTGGGCCAATATTTGGCGTTCGGCGTGTTAATAGGTGTTGCAACTATCGTTCACGGCAATTATTAGTATTATATAACAGTGTTGAATTATATTGGGTATTTTTTCAGGTCAACTGTGCTATATTTGTAAACTATGTTTTGAAAGCTTACTTAGTTTTCTACTCTACCTTGTTCAATTCTTGGGGTGGGCCGAATGCAAGGACTGGGTGATATTTGACTAAATAACCCCTGGAGAATTATATTAGTACAATGTAATATGTAGGGAGTAATTAAAGATCTTTTTATAGGCAGCTTTCATCAAAGGTTTAGATATTTCGGTTTGATACACTCTTACTTGATATTCATGAAAGCTTTTTGGGGAAGATTGTTGCTTATGGCAGCGGTCAATGTACATGTTGTGCGTCCCTGTCCTACAACCTAAGTGACGTCCGACTTATATAAGTGATCGCATTCAAATATGTGAACTAACAAACTGAATCACAGAACAGTACCCAAAATTTTACCAAATTGTGTTAGGAAGAGGAAGTCAATATTTCTTAAAAGTGACTGTGCAGTTAACCGCCAATTGGTTGGATCCTCTACATTTGTTGATACGTATCAAGGGAGTTGCGTATAATGTGTAGACAAAGCGCGTTCTTCTGTTCACGATACTACTCTGGAAATGGAATTTAGAGTTGACATAGAGGGGGGAATGGTAAAGGGAGATCGTTCCAGGAAAGTCAAGTTGTTAAGAAATCAGAAGATGTGGAAGCTACTCAGAAAAGAGAAGTACATGTAGAGAAGTAGAGGGTGCATTATGAGAGCTAGAAATGGAATATAAGGTGTCAGAAGAAAACGGTAATTTCTAAAAACAAAAGGGCCGATGCTTGGCTGACGAAGATATTTTGCTTAAAAACGCATTTTATGAAAAGCAAGGATCGTAAAATGTTCCATCCGTTTTATTTTTAACGGCATTATATTTTCCATCCGACCCATTAGAGCCTTCGCGACAGGTTTCCGTTCTTCAAATCAGACGGTTACTATGACTAGAGTTTGGCAAAATCCTTTTCCCATATGAAGCCGTTGTGCGAAACATTTTTAAGTTTGGTGACACTGCTCAACATTTTTAATTCTTTATTTTTCGTAGTTACTTCCGGTTGCCCATTTTTATTGACGCTGAAGGTAGGAATAAGACTCCCAGCAAGACGATCCGGACATATGACAATAGTAAAACATTTGATATCAGTATTTTTTGAATGCGTGATATCAGGAAGTGTCGGTGGAACTGCTTTAGTACATAGTTTTGTTGGTAATCTTCCATAAATCGTACTTTGATGAATCTTAGGTTTCCATTACTTGCCATAGACAAATGACCTTTTAAAAAGCTGTATATCCAGTAAAGTCGCTTTAATTGTACATTTGGTGTTGATTAATTTAATTAACTATGTAATTAGATTCAATTCAATTTATTTTACTTGCGCACGTGATCATGATGACTCATAGCCTGTTTAAGAAGTAAACCGTTTATTATGGCTCTGTCTTTCTGTTTTTCATTTGACATAGACCCCTGTTGATAACTCACTGTATTCCTAGTCAATCTTAACAGGTCATAAAATTGCTACTCCGATTTCAGTGTAATAGGACTGCCGTAAGTTTAGGTGCGACTTTGTTATTACGGGCTGAAATCCTTACCAATGTCATTTCAACTGCCTCTCCATGTACATTAAAAAGGTGTAAAGAAAGGAGAGAACATTGTATTATTTACTTGCTATTGCAACATAAGAAGAAATACTTAATAAGTTGCTATAAGTCTCATTTGGCTCAACTGTCACTTGCATCAAGCAATCTTGCAAAACAGACAAGAGGAGTAAGTCATAGATTCGTAAGTCGACCTACATTAGGACTCTAGACTTGATTAAAAGACTAACGGAAGTTGAACAGTTCCTTGCTTAGTAGGACAAATTTCCAAAGAAAATGAATTTGGTGGAGCAGATGCACTGCTGCAATGTGCCGAAACACAGAAGACAGATTGTTTGGAGTTAGGGTCTGGAGGAGTCAGGCACGCATTGTTGGTTGTTTAACAACTGTTGGGTAAAAAGTGATGTTGTTTCAAAAGCGATCCGATAACTTTCTTTAGCTCTTTTTGTATCTGTTGTCTTGGTAGCCTAAGACGATGTCTTGTTTCGTTCTGGGCGAATCCCTCTGCTTCTATCGTTTTCTAAACGCCTTAGTATGCATGTATCTACTTATGTAAGGTGAACGATGATCTGTTTAAGGTATGTTCACACGATGAAGTCTGTCTGTCAGATCCTACCTCCAGACTAGCTTTGCGGCACACGTCATTTGAAAATATGCAGGAAATTTGAGTAAATTTGTAAACTACTGCTAGAGGAACCCCAGCTCTAGAAGTGTTGATACAAATGAAAGTGGATGTCGTCTGAGGAAGAGAAATGGTCTGAACTGAAAATCGCCTTCTTGAACATTGTTTCTCTTAGGAAATACAAATACTCAATGATCATGACATTGATGTTATAGGCCTCAGTGAAACCAGGTTAGACGAACCAATCACGGACGACGATGTTCATATAGAACAGGGGTTTTCAACAACACTCGACAAGGGTCGCGCCCCCAAGCTGGGGACATCGAAAAATTTTTGAGGGACGTGAACATCATTTAATCGCAAAAAAAATGTTATATATTCTATTCGACAGTTATGATAAGTCATTATTTGAAATGAAATGGGGGACGCAAACTTTTCATTAACCAAAAAATGGGGACATTGCTGGAAAAGGTTGAAAACCCCTGATCTAGAAGGACGAAGAACACAAATGGTACTAAGGGAGATGATAAACAATAAAGGACTATCTGAATCATAAACAAACGAGGCTATATGAATAGTATGGATAGCTTTGATATACAGCATGGGCTCTGCCAGCACTATGTTCTAAAAACTTATTTATGCTACGACTATGATAGGCTACTTCTAAATAGTCACAGTATCTCAGCTCAGGGTACAAGAAATAAAAAGACCTCGTATAAGAACATTGTCATAATAACAACGCTACAAAATAATGTTTTTAAAATATTAAAGAAATGGAATAAAATTATGCTCTGTATTGTAGGGTTTCCTTATCATCTAGCGTAAGTATTCAATGGGTTTATTACGCTTTCCAACTACTGTACCGTTCAAAACTCAGTGGACTGACAAATAAAGTAAAGTGTGTCGACTCTTCAAATATAACTGTTCCGTGCGATTTTTATACCGCAGTAAGGAACAATGCATCAGTGTGAAAGATTTGCCCTAGGCTGACAGTGTCAAACTGCATTTGGGACCCACTACAAAAAAACAGTGGTTACTTCTTTTACGAGTTCGGGCCAACGTCATGCAAATTCTATCGACCCTTACTTGTTCAGCTATCAATATCACACACAAGATCAAAATTTTTAACTGTATCTTCACTTTAATCTATCTTCCATTGAATTTTCTCAAAGGAAATTTACAGTTGAATCGTCAAGCCATGCTTAGCACCATACGATCTATTATTCAAATTGTTATTCAAAATAATTGCCGTATGATAGAAATAGGAATCACTCGATTTCGCACCTGAATCCCGAAAATTTTTAGTTCTCTACCATCTTGGTTTATCAGTAAACAGGAAGTAAATCATATTTATAAAGCTATTAATAGAAAATAAACTTTGAATACGTATTTTTAACATTGGATCGTATATCAATATCTACCTCACTTGCAAAGTAAACAAGACTATCAACAAACATGGAATGAATAAAATGGCACCAAAAATTCGTGTACTCAATTCACCTCTGCTGTGTAAAAACTGACAATTGTCTCCATAAAAGCAGTATCCATTGTTCATAAAATATTTGCAGAGTTTTCCACTTCTGTTCGCTCCACCGTTGACAATCGTAGTGTCTAGGTTTCCATCCATTACGACCCTTTTTCTGTAATCAACTTTGACCTGCCTAACGTAACGTCCTCTCCAACACTGCCTTTATTAACATCAACTGGGGATACAAAGTCCTAACCACAATAGAATGCTATCTGCACTTCTCATTTCAGTTGCACATGGAATTGTCAAGGTTGCAGTAACGGACTGCCTCTCAATCCTGAGATTTGACACGACGACATCCAACTCGATGCCCATGGAGGTGAACCTTTACGGTTCGCTGCAGTCGTTACATCTTCCCTGCCATCTACTAGCGGATGAGAAAACAAATAGTCACATATGCTTTCGACTAGCAATAGTTTAAAATCTATTCTTTATTGTATTCTAGTCTAATAGGCCATGGGAACAGGCCTTTCACTGCATGAAACTGACTTTAAATCTCCTTCGTACCAAGAAGCAGGCAGCCATGAATTTGATCTTCACCCTTCTTCGTAAACACTGCTCCGGATTAATCCCATCATGCTTTTCTCCTTTCTATCCTTTCTCTCTGCACGAACCTCAGTTTCAACAATGTCTTTTAAAAATGCCAGACGCACAAAGCAGAGCAAGGTCACCTGGAAGAGATAGACTTTCACGAAAGAAGATATTTTTAGCTAATGGGGTTGAAAGAAGAGAAGACCTTCCTTGGGAGCTCTCGTCATCTTTCTTTAAGCTTTGTTAAAAACGAGATACTCTTTCGTAAGTTAACAGCAATTATAGTAAAAAAGTGCAAAAACTCCGAAATATATTATAGGGCTACATATATCCAAATTTTGATTCTTTTAGCATTTGACATGAAAGTAGTCGGGTGGACGTACTGAAAAACGAATAGTCTTCCCCTAGTGCGCAGGATCAAGGGACAAGAGGGGCAACTCTCTGCACAACTATAAGGGCAACTATTAGTAACCCCCCTCACATGTCAACTTGGGGGGAGGCTTCCCCAAACTACTGTGCAATAAATGTAGAATAAGAAAATAAGAATAAGAAATAAGAAAAACAAATGAATACACAGAAAGTTTGCATATATTTACTCAGCTGATAAATGCATGTGGTACATATCAATTGCTCCTCTATACAAAGAATTTGTTTACGTAACAGAACGAAAAAATGAGTCGAGTGGTTCCAAGGTCACTGATTGGCCAAAACAACACCAAGCTGAAAGCAGGTGGGTAGTAGATTCATTCCTTTCTTTTCATGTTCAATTCTGACGATTTTGTACATTGAGGAGTGTCAGACGAAAAATGTTTTTCAGTTCAAAAATGTTTTCGCTACTTCGTGCAGCTTATTTTTTATATAGCCAAAACATTTTTCTAAATTGCAGCCATGTCCTGTCATTGAAAATGAAACATTCATAGGACAAGAAGAAAATAGATGTCTGTTTTTCTTATTAAATTTTACATGTGAAGACAAGAAAATAAGCATAACATGGCGAAGTTCTATTTAAAAGCATAAAATCATTTTTCTAAGTTGCAACCATGTCCCGTCATTGAAAATGAAAAATTCACAGGACAAGAAAATAGATGTCTGTTTTTCTTATTAAATTTTACATGTGAAGACAAGAAAACAAGCATGAAATGGCGAAGTTCCGTTTAAAAGCAACAAATCGTTTTTCTGAATTGCAACCATGCCCCGTCATTGAAAATGAAACATTAATAGGACAAGAAGAAAATAGATGTCTGTTTTCTTATTAAATTTTACATGCGAAGACAAGAAAACAAGCATGAAATGGCGAAGTTCTATTTAGGAATTTTTATATCACTTTCCAAAATACTACCTTTCTGCTCTCCTTATTTTCCCAAAATTCTTCCTAGGGTTATGTTCTCTGTTAATTTCATCCATCTCCTTCTTGTGCATTTCAAGTCCCGTGCACCCATGACAGATCATATCCATGGTTGAAAACTCCCTATGCACTACGTACAGTATTCCCTCTTCGGAAACAAGTGCAGAGTAGAATCACCATGTAAAGGCTAGAATGCATTCTATCCTCATTGGCTGTGCGTTGGTAGCCTTAGTAACGGTAACTTTAGAACCTTCCCGACCTTCTAGTTCACACTGCTCTTAAAAATTCGTGGAAAATGGTATTTATTATGATTTTTGTCACAAGAAGATAGATTCACACTCTTAAAGCAAGCGTCTGCCAAGTAGTTAAGTACGGGGAATATGGCAATCCGGATAATGGTACAGTCCGGGGAATGGTACAGTCCGGGGAATGGTACAGTCCGGGGAATGGTACAGTCCAGGGAATGGTGCAGTCCGGAGAATGGTATAGTGCAGGGAATGGTACAGTCCAGGAACTGGTATAGCCCAGGGAATGGTGCAGTCCGGAAAATGGTATAGTCCAGAGAATGGTACAGTCCAGGGACTGGTATAGTCCAGGGAATGGTGCAGTACGGAGAATGGTATAGTCCAGGGAATGGTGAAGTCCGGAGAATGGTATAGTCCAGGGAATGGTGCAGTACGGGGAATGCCGCTGCCTTTTAAAGAGAGAAGCAGTAACCATATCATAACGTTCTTGTTGTTGCTGTGTCTGCTAAACCACAGTTTATCAATAGAAAATTCGTGTTTCCTTCACATTTCCTGCTTTCCTATCTCCTGAACCCTAACGAAACAGAAAATTTACAAGTTAGTTCCAATTCATTATATTAGTTAAGGCAAATGAAGGTAGAATCTTTTACAATCTTAAAATCATCATTTAAAAGTCCCGCATTAACGATATGGACAGCATCGTTCTGTCCCAAGGACAGTATCCTTGCTTCTCATGCGATGAACTGTTTTTAGAAGTTTCCTTGCAATCTATATTTTTGAGGAGTATTTTTGTCAGTTGCATACATCAAATCATCAGACCTAAAGAAGAGGTTAACAATATTCATGCACATTATGGATTTTTAGCAAAACTGTATAGTTAGTCAGAATACAATGTGGAGGGAAAATGTGGCGTCACAATTTTGAAAATGCTTGAAGTAAAGAAAAAAAATTCTCAAATTTTATGTTGCCCTTTTAGTAAGAACGTCGATGGCTAACATTGAGAGTGTTGCCCTTTCCCAACACCGAGATATCAACTTTCAAAGTTTTAAATCTCTCTAAAAAGCCTTATAATTTGATGCTGGTTCCTAACGTAAGGAACCACGGAAAAATAACAGAGTTTTGATCAGAGATTTATAAAATTCAAACGCCTCTACTATAAACACTGTTCACACTACTTGTCTGGCAATTTGCGAACCAGCCTAATCTAGGGTTGCCTTTTGATATCTGGAGTCAAATCTTACTGTTTCCAAATCTTTTGATTGATGATGCCATCACTTTCACTCCTCATATTGTTACGAAAACCATATCATCGAGACCGACGAATTAAAGTACAAGACATGCCATGGGTCTCCATGAACAAAGAGACTATATAGACAGAGATTGATGCGTCAAGTCTGAGTGAAGTCACATGAACTCTCCTAGCCACTAGTGTAAAGAACTTCTTAAAAAGATAATTCAGGTGAAAACAAACCGTGATCTCAACTTGGCTTTAGCCTCATTCTACATGGGATGGGGGTGGGGGGCTTTTGAAACACCCTTTGCAGTTTCTTTATCATAGTTCTTTTTTGCAATGCTCTGAAAAGCTCTGAAACTCTCTGACGTTATCTTTTTGACAAAAGAAAATAACTTTTTTGGCAATATCCTTCTGGGTATCCTTCCCTACCACGCCCTTTAAAAGTGGTAGTGCAAATTTTAGCTTCAGGTATGTTATATTTCGTCACAAGTTCTGCCTCGGAAACATTATTTGGTAATAGTTTTATAAGTAAATGAGAAAAGTTGTCTCCCTACCTATCCAGCAAACATTTCAAGTATTTTACGTCAGGGTTTTCTCAGAATTTTTGGATTTTTCGCTCTTGCTATCTACAAACCAGCAAGTGTAGTAGGTGACACTATCATACATTATTCACATAAAGTAGGGTAATCTGAGGTCTAAAATAAATGATGAAATAAAATAGAATCATGGCTTTGTCACAGAAAAAGATGATGAAGATCAGTAAAAAACAGTATGACAATGAACCCAAAATATCCCTTGCAAAATGGTTACTCATACATCCCCCATAAACTAACAATATGTATATGATAGAATGCCTTGAGAGTATTTTTATAACATTAAAAACAATTAATCCAAATAACAATAATAATTATAATACTTATATAGCGCTTATCACAATTTGTCGCTAAGCGCTTTACAATAAGTCAATCTTAAAAATAATATTTCCTATTTAATTAAATTTATTATTAAACAATTACGTTTTAAGGCTACATTTAAAAACTAAACAAAATAAACTGAATGGTAATGACTTCAGACTAAAGACATTACCATATTTCTATTTTTTCTAGATTTTCACCCACATGTTCGAAAAAGCGGATTTTCATATTTGAAAAACATACAAATTGATATTTTATTACGTTCTACTTGACAGAACTACAATGTAGCGAGGTTTTAGTTTTCAGCTATTCAATATTTTTGAAATACCGTGTATTATTGAAGAGGAGGCCCAAAAGCTCTCTCCACTTATGATAACAGATATCACAAGACCCCGTGTAGATCAGGGTTACGCAGCGATGATAAATTTCTAATAAAAATTATAACTTTAGGGTTTTGAAAGCACCGTAAACTTGTAGTATAAATTTTTCGTCTGATACAAAATTGTATACTTTTAGTGTGGTGCTAATCGGAAAGTTGCACTTGTTGAAGGAAGACGATTATCAACACCGTAGCCTGGAAGAGAGGCTGTTCTCCGAAACTGCATTGAGATCACTGATTTCTGAAAAAGACTGGATCGAGCTTCCCATTGTTTCCAAAGTATGGTCACGAATTCTAGTCCCCATAATTTAAAATAGCGCGGGAAGGTCCTCCATGCTGCATAACCAGATATTATGAAATTGAGTTATGAAGTTTGAAGTATCATAATCTCAAACATAACATTGTTTATAAGCCTTTGTGTGATGGGGACTGAAATGGCGTCCAACGACTGACCTCACTTTGAGACGGAAGATGATCCATCCACTCTTCTATTGCCCCTTTGTTTTTTTGCTTAAATCTTATAATTTTTGTAATATTTCCCTTCTTGTTATATTTGCCGAGTGCAACTCGGATGAGTCGGCACGAAAAAAGCTTTTCAGTTGCATGATACGAGTGAGTTATTTCTGGCTCACATGGATTGGGAGACGGAACTCGAGAAGCCCGTCGGATGGATTCTACCTGTGCTTGGATACCCTAGCCTTGTCACACATGTGTCACGCTGTACATGTGTAAAGCGGCGCTCGCAGCCGGCTTTGAATAGTCAACGTGTAGGTTGAGGACACCAGAATATCAGACGTTTTTCATAGGTCTTTCATATCATAATTAAACGGGTAGGACTTCATTCCATACTAACTTGGATACAGCGGTGGCACTAAATGACGAGACTTGTTCAGCGATAACGTACCGATCGTAAGATGGCTTGGCAAGTCTGAAATGCCTGATACTTATACCA
>JAAAKL020017577.1:0-10556 GCA_010016065.2 Carybdea cf. marsupialis auct. non (Linnaeus, 1758)
CGCCACAGCTCTGTCACAGAAAATGAAGTAAGGTAAGGGCAATGCAACGTGTTGGGGAATAAAAAAATATTAATGTGGAAGTTTTTCACATACAAAGTCATACACATTCTTGTTTTTCTGCACACGAACATGCTCCTCTACCGTACTATCGTACGCCCGTACACCCATTTTTTGAGCCGTAGAGGAAGTTATCATTACCATCTAAATACGTAAAGTACTAGTTTATACAACTGCTATTACTGTACAGTATCCACTCCCAACAATTGGCAAGTCTCGCAATCATAAAATTGGGACATTGTGCAGACCTTGTACCTAAGCTTTATGACATAATTTGAGTTAGATTGGATTTACCATAATCCAACTTGTTTTAGGTTCTGCAGCACTATACCTACACTAAGTGTCATTATACAAAATGTACAGTGTAAGATCCAAGCTACAGATTCATTCATTCGTTCATTATTGTCTCAAGGCAGTCCCGTAGCCAGAGTTATGAGGACCTCTTCACAGGATCCAAATGGGTCGAGTTACTAATCTATGTCAAGGGGGCAATTTTATTTTGAACCTGCACCTCTTAAAGTTTTCAAAATGGCTGTGTTCATTGTACTACTACTTGTGTAGATCTTATTAAATGGATATAAATGGTTGTAATATTCAGTAAGGTGATGATATTAGCTCAATTCTACCCCTAGCTAGTACTGATCAACTACAAAAATAGCATGAAAAGTAGAGTTTAGCAGGCAGTAGTCCTAAATAGTTTACAAGTGTTGCATCACCTCAAGGCAAAAACATTGTTGTACAAAAAGGAAGCAAAAGTTTCCACTATGTACCCTTATACGAGGTACATCTGTATCTTCATCGTCGGTTAACTACAATTCTTTAACTCCCTTTACTTACAAATGTACTCCCTTTTTTTCCTAAGAATGATCTATTTTCGACAATGTCATCATCATTATTCTGCTTTTTCAGCGGTTCTTAATACATTACATAATCACTATGATTAAGTAATTTCCAAACGTCTTGGACATGTGATGTCCCAAAACATATTTGTCATATGTAGTGACATCAAACACAACAACTAGGCATGATAAAATATGGCTTGTAGTCATTTTTGGAGGCCCGTTATGAGAGATGATGACTGTCAATGCTATTATTTAAACGAAGTTATGAGGCTTTCTATTATTTATTTATATAATATGATATATTGAAAAATTGCTTTATGGCACATATAGGTATAACCAACTAATGCTCTGTTGTGTTTCTAAAGGTCATTTCAGTTAGCCTCAGCTGTTATGTCTGTTACTAAAATCACTTTTGCCATAACCTAGTGAATAATTCCTTTGCCTTTAATAGAGCTGTTGTTGTGTAGTGAATAGTTCCCTTGACTATGGTGATGCTAGAGGGTTAGGGTTCAATTCACAAAAGAGCCATCAGGAAGGGCATCCAGTCTTAAGTCGTGTGTACATGGGCACTGTCCCTCATAGAAGGGAGTACACATTGTGAAAATAGCACTACAGTAATTGTGTCTACCTTTAACGTAAGTAAAAGATTGCCACAATATGACTGTAGGGTGAGCACATAATACAGTCATTGGTAAAGTCCTGCTTGGCTTTGCATCTTGTCAGTTTGGTTCAGGGTACTTGTGAGATCAAAATGAAAAATGTTTCCAGGCAGAATATTAGTACATCCCATTGTTTGCTTTAACAAACTGTTCTGCACTTTATGTGTGTGAATGTATATAAGATCTCTGTGTCATTTTTAGTGATGCACTCTTCCTGGAGGTGTCATTACCAAATGCACTCAAGGCAAATGGAAAAATAAATTTAAATGTGGATCAAGTCTTCACGCATGTTCTCACACCATTTCCAACGAGCATTGGTCAATCAGAGAAGCAATTAGTGGTCTTTAAGGGAAATCATTATGTACTATCACCCTATGTTGTGAAGCAACAAACTACAACTGTGAGATTGTCCTCTGCTGTGATTGAAAGTCACACCAAACTGAAGCCAACAACGGTCAGCGACACAAGCATTTCATATGGTCCATACAGCAATGTGAAGGCTAATAGTCACAGTGAGATGAAAGTGCATTTTGAGAACAATAGTCCATTTTTAAGTGTGCTGGAAATGACAAGGTGGATTGAGGTGTCTCACTGGGGCAATGTTGCTGTTGAGGAAACTTATCATGTCAAACACACTGGTGCAACACTGAAGGTAAGTTGATATTGATTACAATCCTGGTTAAAGAAATCAGAGAAACTTAAAGATAATGACTAAACAATCTCCTTAGATGAGTTTTTGAATGTAAATATCCATGGTAAGTAGGGGGGTTGGGTTTTTTTATACAGCAATCATATACAGCACAGATCTATATTGGTAAGATCTTTGTAAGGGTAAGATGGGAAAAGGTCAAGAGTTACATAAAGTGGGGGTTTGTTCCACTTATGAACAGCGTATAGAATTGTCAAGATATTATTTTATGTATTAGTCATACCTAGACTTATCGTATTTCTCGGCTTACTAATGTCCATTTTCCTTCTGAAACATTCCCATGTCCACTTCAAGCAGACCCCCCTAAAGGTGGTATCTCTCCATTTGAGCTTTGGCCTTGTGGCTTCACTTTCTTTCTTTCCACCTCAGCTGCCTTTTTGTGTACCCACTCCCTTCTCTTTGCAAAATGTGCCCCAGTCATCACATTGTGCTTCTGCTTGTGATAATTGTTACATCTATGATTGTGTCCTTCAAACCTCTATCAACTCTTCAGACTGTCTGATAATGATCAATCAGCTTCATTCTGCACATCCACACTATTGCCCATTTTAGGCCTTCTTCTTCTGACTTAAGCCTCTTTACCTCACCTGACCCTCTTCTCTTGACTTTACACACTTCGCCTGACTCAAACGTCTTTACCTCACCTGACCCTCTTCTCTTGACTTTACACACTTCACCTGACTCAAACGTCTTTACCTCACCTGACTCTTGTCTCTTGACTTTACACAGTTCTCTTGACTCAAACGTTTTTACTAGACTTGACCCTCTTCTCTTGACTTTCCACACTTCTCTTGACTTAACCCTCTTTACTAGACTTGACCCTCTTCTCTTGACTTTCCACACTTCTCTTGACTTAACCCTCTTTACCAGACTTGACCCTCTTTACCAGACTTGACCCTCCTCTCTTGACTTAACCCTCTTTACTAGACTTGGCCCTCCTCTTTTGACTTAACCCTCTTTTTCTGACTTAACCCTCTTCTCCAGACTTTACTCATGAACAATACCTTCAAGTCTTAATAGGTCTTAAACCAGATGGGTATGTCATTGATCAAATAATCAGTCTTCTACCAATACTTTCTTAAATTTTGTCCATGTTAACCATGTTCTTTGTGTTAATATCACTTTACTTCTGCCACTGGTGCTGTTTATCATGTAGCAAAATCTGTTTGAAATTTTCTTTAATTTTCTCTCATACTGTTCCAGTTTTATTACATAAGCATCTTCTACTACTGCATCACCATAACCATGTACTTTCCTTTCATATCTTGTTCATCAATACCAATCAATCATGTATCAATCTTTTGTACCCCATGTATAGTTTGCAATTACTCACCCCCTTATTTGCTACTCTCTACAGGATGTAGTTTTGCCAGCTCTGCAATGTTTAGGGTTCATCAGAACTCACTTGCATTCAAAGGCAAGCTATGCGGTGGGAAAGTGTGATGTCACGATTTTGAACCTTTTTGAATAAAGGGAAAAAACTCAATTTTCATGTTTACCCTATAATTTAGAACGTCAATGGCCAAAATTGAGAGTGATGCCCTTTCTCCAACATGGAGATGTCAGGTTTCAAAGTTTTGAACAGCAAAACTTTATTGTTTAATGCTGGTTCCTAACTTAAGGAACCAAGGAATATCCACAGAGTTTTGACCAGAGATTTTTGAGATTCAAACATCTCTAGTTTAAACACTATGTACACTACAGGTCTGCTACTTTGGGAAACAGCCTATTCCAAGCTTGGCTTTTGATATCTGGAGTCAAATCGAACTATTTCTAAAACTTTTGATTTGTAACATCATCACTTTACCTCCACATTGATTTCCAACTGTTCCATGATCTTGGCCGTTAACACAAATTTACTGGCATAGTTATCTACCACCACTGCATAGAAAGGGTGAAGGAAAAGAGCCTGGATGCCGACCTACGCCCATTGCTCAAGGTCTCTTGATCAGCAATCTTGCACTCTATCTCTGGTTTTACATTTTGCCTTAATCATCATTTTGCAGCTATTAATCATTCCACCTTTCTTGGAAATTTGTCAAAGGCTTTACGTCATCGAAGTACACACACAGACCTGCTTCTTTTTCAAGCACCGGGTTCTTGTATCGTTCCTTTGATAAAGATTGCATCTTGTTTCCTTACCTTCCTTGAAATGTTACCAAAGGTTACATCTCACCTTTCGTGGTGTCAACTTGCTTTATAGCACTGCCTCCACCACTTTCATTACCTACTAAAGAAATCACAAAGCCATGGAGATAAATTATATCATTTTAGAGTGCACAAAAGCACCATCTCTTCATATTAAATTGATCTGGATGATATTTTAAGGTCATTTTTTATTTATTGTTTCACCCTGATCAAGGCTGAAGGCATCAATAGGAATGGGTTACTTTTCCTTTTCGGATGACAATCTGTTCATACTTACTATGCATGCTTTTCATGCTATTTATGCTTGCTATAATGCTTGCAGTCTGCGCTCTGTGATATCTCGTGGAACATAGTTTCCCACTTCATGACAGCAGATGCTAAAGCACAGTACCTCCAGGATCATGGCAGGCAAGCTCAGGGTCAGTTCGAACTTGTGACCTTCGGAGTGCGTATCTGGCACTATGCCACTACTCTTCAATAATCTGTGCACAGATATTAAAAGTCCCTCAGCAAAGAAAGGCAAAACTGTTTGTTTTTACTGATAGCAATCTTGAAGTTGTAGATTCTTCCATTTAGGTGACCTTCAAAATGCTTGTGATAGTCCTACATCCAATTAAAATACCCAGCCAAAGTGTATCTGGGAGAAGCTTAGAGGGCTTCCTACCATTGGAAACATATTTACATAGACAAGAAATGGGGAGGGGGGTAGGTTTGGCACTTGTGGAGTACCATATGGTGCAGCAGTGAGATGTGGTCAGTTATAGTATACACCCCTGTATCTGATAAGACCAGATTTAGGTGGCCATTATCCACGGAAATGCAGCATCAAAAAGGATACAAGACATGTTACCAAAATCCCATATTTTCATAGGGGATGCCACAGTACAAATCTTGATGGTGTGACTACACTGAACAGAATGACAGTTGCAGAGCTGATAAGCTGCTTGAAATCAGACGTCGAATTATAACTACTGCCTGAAACACAGGCGGACCAGCGATAGCATTTATTTATTACTAAGAGCACAAGTGTTGAATTAAAAAGAAGCCAGCCATTGTAGTGATGATAAACTGACACCTCTTTCATGTTGTACAACATACTGAAAAGTTTAACGGTGCTTATTTCACTGTTTTTATGATTTCAGGGTGTCTTTTCACGATATGACTACCAACGAACTCCCACCTATGCTGCCATCAAGTCTTTCAAAACTGTTCTTCCAGCAGCTGCTACTGATGTGTATTACAGAGATGAAATTGGCAACATATCAACCAGTCATATGCTCAACTTAGATGATTCGGTGGAACTAGAGCTCAGACCAAGATTTCCTCTCTTTGGTGGCTGGCAAACGAAATACTACATTGGTTATAATGTCCCGTCATATGAATACCTGTTTAACAGAGGTAATCATTACAAATGATCACATCTTATTGCATGTTTTGAAACTATCTGCTGTTTGAGTAAGAGAGCCAGATATGATAGGCAGTATGTATTTGATGGCCATTGCATAGAGTAGGAATGTTATTTTTTGGATGGATTTGTATAGGTTATTGAGGCATCTGTCCACAGAATAGTGTTTAAAAGTTTGTTAATGGTGCAGAGTAATACAACTGCACGGAATAGCGAATTCATTTTAGTACTCAAAAGCTTTCTTCGTCTGACCCTCGTCAGAGTAGAAAATCGTGAGAATTGAAATTGAGAAAGGAATCAGTGAAACTTGTACCCAACTGTGTTTTGAAAGTAGCCAATCAGAAGTCTGACTGCTAGATCAGTGTTCCAATCAGTGTCTGTGGAACTATATGGTTAACCGAAGAGACCCAATGAAAATACAAATTCTTTTTGTCTGCAAAGCACCGGTTTTCTTGCTTTGATGTGGATGGATTAGGTGTTCTTCCTCAAAAATCGTAACATTTTAACTAGTTTGGTAACATGCCTTTTTCTTTTTTAGGTGATAATTATGCATTGAAAATGCGATTTGTCGATCACGTTTATGACGACTTCGTAATTGAGAAATTAACAGTCAAGGTTGTCCTCCCAGAGGGAGCAAGGTATGACCATATCATCGTTATATTAGTTTGTTTTAATGCATTGTTTCCATCGAATGCTTCTTGCGTTGCCTAAGCGTTGTCTTAAGTCATTTATATAACTGGGATTTCCTCGTTGAAACTGGCTGGTAGTTTTTAACCTAATTAACACAGGTCTAAAACTTTGTTTGTGAATTTGGATACGGGAAAGGGCGTGCTATTTATGAGAAAATTGCCAAGTTATTCTCTCAAGCGATAAAGGTTTTTTTCTGTTCCGTCATTTTTTATCTTCTCCCTTTTCTTTCGTATCTGCCTTCTTGTTCTCTCTCTTTGGCCGATACTTGTTTTGCAGCCTTTTTGCTTTTGCTGTTGTTACCTCCACTACTCTTTCCGTTTTTTCTTCCACTTTGCTGTTTGTTTGTTGCATGTTTCCTATCGTGTGGATGTTTTTCTCTTTTACCCTAATCTCAACGTACTTATTATAGCTGTTATTTGGTCTTGAATAAACTAGTATCAAGTCATGCTGCGGGTTTTTCCTGTCACATACCTTCTCTATATGCCTTGCCTTCACAGTGACATCAAATTGAACGCACCGTATGATGTGAAGGAACTCCCTAGAGAAGTGCACCACACATACCTTGACGTCCTTGGTAGAACGATTGTTGTGTTAGAAAAAGAAAATGTTGTCGAAAGCCATATTCAGGACTTTCAGGTATAAAATGGTTTTGGTAACTATAAAGCGTTTTTTAAAATTGACAATTTATGCTTCATTAAATTATTTATTCCCTTAATTAAGTTTTAAACTAGCGTGTTTCTTCTGTTTAAAATCGCACATAATTACGTTTGCCCCTTAATCGCTTCATTGCTAGTTTTGATTCTTTACTTTCACTGGTTATTTTTACTTATTGAATAAATAATAGGTATTACAAAACTTACCGAAATTTCAAAAGCAAGTCTTGTTTGATTTTATCAAAGCTTTTCGTTTGATTTCTATCAGAATATTACCTCTTACCTCTGCGGACCTTCACGCGCTATTTCAACTTCTGGGAGCTGGTATTCGTGAACACGCTTTTTCGCAGTTTGAAACCATGAGAAGCTACATACGGTCTTTTTCTGAGATCAGTGGATAACACTCGTTACTCAAAATAGTACGTCTACTGTCGGAGTAAACTTTCTGGGTGTTCAGCAATCGCTGATTCACCACCAAACCTGCCATGGTTTTTGGTATCACTACAGGGCACCACTGTTCCTCTGGTACTGACGTTTGGCTTGGCACCTCTCGACTTGTTTCCCTGGCATGCGACAGTGTGAACATGCTAACGTACACTGTCCTGTAATCTTAAGGATGTTGTGCCCACATATCATTTACCACGTATCATTGTCCATAATGACTCATATGGAGATTCCGAACTTATTTAAGTGTATTGGTGGGTGATACACCCCTCTCACTACGAGACAAAGTAGAACAGCAAGTAAATACCTCCTGCAGAACACAAACATGGAAGTAAGCCTGCAGACTTCTACCAAGGTTTGCTTCAGATCTAGAAAATATTGGGCGTGACCGTGGCGTCCTGAGGAAAACTGAATACATTTTAGATCCAAACATAGGATCACTTAAACTAGAAATCTTCCTTATGCAGGTGTTCATTATAGACACTAGGTTACCATCCTCTTTAAATATGTCAGTCAGTTCGCCAAGTGTTTTGTCTAACCTATCGAAGAAGCGTATCATAAGTGTGCAGTGGTATAAGTCAGACGGACTTCTGAGCGAAATATCGGAAATGAAATAGGTACCGATGTAAAATAGAGTTGTGTTCATAAATGTACTACTGCCTTATACGCGAGGTTAAAACCTTTGTTATTATTTGTATGGTGAGTAGGACGCAATGTGCATTATATATGTCAGCGCTTAATCTTGAGATATGAAGTTAACTGCTCCCTTTGTTCGGTTTAAAAAAGGACAGCGAAGTCAATATGGATGGTAGACGTGAATTTCGGTGGCTTTATTTTCGTAAAGCTTTAGCGCTTTAGCGTTTCATAGAACCGAAATACCATCATACACAAAATTCAGTGGAACTGATTATCTACCTGTGTAAACTAGCCTTAGAAATCAATGCGTACAGGAGATTTTCATGGCAATTATTTGACCTCATGTTGCTTCGTTGATCCCGAATGTTACTTTATTTTGTTTTTAGATTCATTACGTCTACCGAAAGATTCTCCTTCTTCAAGAGCCCTTGCTTGTGGTTGTTGCCTTTTACGTTCTATTCTTATCAGTTATTGTTTTGGTTCGACTGGATTTCGCGATCACCAAGGTAGGCAAGCACGCAGTTTGTAAGACATTTAGGTAGTAGGAGGGACATTCGTTCATCAATCGTTTTTTGCAGGTCCTTAAATGCCACTAGTGATTTTGGCAAGCTCTTCGGCATGTGATCTCTTTCAAGCATCCTTCTGAATTTTTTTGCTGATTATAGTACTATAGTTTCATATACCTTGAAGGGTTAAACCGAGTCAGAAGTGTTTTTGCTTTGTATTTATTGTATTTTGCGTCGAAAATATTGTATTCGCTCTCCTCCGTGCGTCTGAAATTGAGGTGGATACATAAATCTACCAAGACGTATTGAAAATCGCCGCCATTAGTCTTTGCAGCTAATTAACACCCCAATAGTCGATAGTATCCCTTCAAATCTCACCTTAAAACCAGTCAGGGATATTGAAGTTGCTCTTGCAAACCATCATGAGAGTTTGAAATTTCAATATAGATGATTACAGCAGACTTTTGATTAGAATTTTACTTGATGCACATTAATGGTAAGGCAGGCGTACCGCGTGCACAGATGGGATATTTGTATCGTCAGCTTAGTAGATTCAAACGATTGTAAGGAAGTCTCAATTACGGATGGGATGTACCACATGGCAAAACCTCAAACACCATACTCTTTGAGTAGAAAAATTTCACCGTTACTCTAAGTAGTGATATTTAAGACATACCAGGTCAAATCCATCTGCGAACCCTATTTTTAGTATTTAAATTATTCTTGTATCCCTGCCACGCCCACACGCACGCACACTTACTATATGGTACCAAAGAGAAAAGGAAGACCTCAGTAGATGGTTAGCAATATTGTGGAACGTACGGCAGGTACTACGTTTCTTGACAGACAAAAACTTTGATCAATATATATGTTTTTTATCAGGATGTTGTGAAGGAATCACGAATGAAGGCAGCCGGACTTGTTGAAGAGCTCCTTTCGCTACTTGACCGAAGGAGTGGAATGTATGGGACTTATGAGGCGGCAATCGACAAGTTCAAAGGCAGCCGTGACACAGCTACCTTCAATGGCACCTTGAAGAAAATCAACCAGGAGTACACAAACTTGAGTACCAAGATTGCTCAAGTAGTTACATCGCTCACAAGGGAAGATGTAGATTGTGCAGAGAAGGTATGAAATAACATGTTTTCTTATGCGAAGATTCTTCATCGCAGCGCTTGGTGAAAGGCTTGGTGAGGGGCTTTGTCGCATCTTCTGCCTAAGATGATTTGTTGCCGCACCAGTAGCTTGTCTCTGTACCTGTTTAAGATAGCCTGTCACTTTACCTTACTGAGATAGTTGGTCGCTGCTCCTCTCTAATGTAGTTGGTCGCCACTTCTCTCTAATGTAGTTGGTCGCTGCTCCTCTCTAGTGTAGTTGGTCGCTGCTCCTCTCTAATGTAGTTGGTCGCTGCTCCTCTGTAATGTAGTTGGTCGCTGCTCCTCTCTAATGTAGTTGGTCTCTGTTCCTCTCTAATGTAGTTGGTCGCTGCTCCTCTCTAATGTAGTTGGTCGCAGCTCCTCTGTAATGTAGTTGGTCGCTGCTCCTCTGTAATGTAGTTGGTCGCTGCTCCTCTATAATGTAATTGGTCGCTGCTCCTCTCTAATGTAATTGGTCGCTGCTCCTCTCTAATGTAGTTGGTCGCTGCTCCTCTCTAATGTAATTGGTCGCTGCTCCTCTCTAATGTAATTGGTCGCTGCTCCTCTCTAATGTAGTTGGTCGCTGCTCCTCTCTAATGTAATTGGTCGCTGCTCCTCTCTAATGTAATTGGTCGCTGCTCCTCTCTAATGTAGTTGGTCGCTGCTCCTCT
>JAAAKL020017578.1:0-10556 GCA_010016065.2 Carybdea cf. marsupialis auct. non (Linnaeus, 1758)
TTATTCAGTTCCCATCCATTTAATGTTTAACGACTTGTTTTAATTTCATTTCTTGTATGTTCTTACATTTGATTCGACTCTATTGCGTATTTTCCTTTCCGTTCAATTAGCTTGTAAATAGCTTGTATTCTAATGCCTTCTTTCTTCACCCAGTTTTGATATCCTCGTTATTCCATTGGATAACGTTTCCATTATTCTATCCTTCAGGATAAAGTTGCAATACTTACTCTCGTTCTATCTTATATTCCATTCCAGCCTTGTTGAAGTAAACTTTGTCTCATCATGTCCAACCTCTTCCTTTCCATAATATTCTCTTTTATTTTTCGTTGCCTTATTGTATTTCATTCTACCACACAACTTTCCTTTCCAATCAATGTGATGCATAATATTACTTCAAGTTGATATATGGCACAGTTGTATCAAAACAAGTCAATGTTAGTACACTGATGATCGTCATTAAACTAAAAAGACAGTTCTAGCAGATTTCCCCAATCTTTCAAATTCATAACACTAGCCTGCTTCAGTTCCAACTGGCATTTACCAATCAACTACCGTTTTTTTCGATCTTTCAACACACCATTCAAAGAACTGTCCCCAAAGTACTCACCAGAGAAATCTCCAGAATCAGTTGCACGAGAAACCCATACCATGAACTTAATTTCCCTTTCAGAAGAAAGTGCTTCTATTGTACTAGAATAAATCCTTGCCCTTATTTTATCTTGCAGGTGGTCAGTAAGCGAAAAATACGAGTGTCCAAAGGATGACTTTCCGTACTTCTTTACCAAAAACAACACCATAGAGTATATTGCTTCTTTGAATAAATGGAATCAACACAGGGATGCAACCAAGGCTGATAGGAACACTGTGCAGATGTTGGTTCAGGGAGGTGCAAGCAAGGATGTACCAGTTGTTGAAAATCATTCTTCCATATCACTGATAGCGGTACTAGCTTTATCATGCCTGGCTTGTTTATTTGTATTGAGTTTTGTCGTCTTCATGTCAAGTATACTTGTACGGAAAAAATCTTACCAACCATTGCATAATGTATCGACTCCTCATTATGGAGCCATGGGTTAGAAGCATGAAAAGTGTACATTACGGGAACCAATTGACGTTAATTCACAATGTTACTTTTATGATAAGAACTAGCACATTAAGGTAGTAAGCTGGGTTAAAGCACATCGGAGATCCCTATCTCATATGAAAATATTGAACTCTCATACGATGATGATGATTATTTAAATGATGATTATTGTGTAACGCCATCACCCCCTACTTCAGTAGGTAGTAGTGGTAATAGTAGTAGTAATAGTAGTAGTAGTAGTAGTAGTAGTAGTAGTAGTAGTAGTAGTAGTAGTAGTAGTAGTTTCGTATGGCGATCATACTTCGACGCGAACCTCCTCGAGCAATCTGCCATATCCCCCATGTATTGCTGAGACGGGATAATGTCGGTATCTTGAGAGGCGTGGTTGTCACTCCCAACCTTTGCATGTTCCTCTGTGTTCTCCCATGCTTGCTTATCAGCCGACTGGCGGTTGTCCACTGTGTTCTGCTCAGGTCTTAAAAACCCGCTTGTTTCCGAGTGGGGTCTGGTATAAGATTACCATTTGCTGGGGTGTCCTCGGCCCAAATTAGTCCAAGAGCAGCCCCACCCCGATGTCTGAACCCGGCCTCGGCCTGCTCCCAGACACAAACCTATCATGAGGAACTTTAGTAGGTAATAAAGTACATCATGAACTGTACCTTTGACGATGTAGACGGTTATCGAATGTAATATTATTTTGAGATCCCCAAGACCGGAAAGGGAATCTAGTGGGCTTGAAGCCATACAATGTCAATAACTCAATAAGTAGATGTCTGTCAATTACCAATAACCCCGTTCCTAGAAGTGGCTTTGGAATTTAACAGGGTGAATATGTTTTAAAAAGTGAAGGAAAAAATAATGGTAGGATTGTTAAATGCTCTATACATTTTAGAAAAAAATGTCTTTAATGGCGTTTAAGACGATGGCGTTGAAGGGCAGCCGGAAGTGGATAAGTACTTCAACACTATGACTACATTCATTGTTAATATGCTATTGACACTCAACTTGAAATTAAACACCGATGTTTGTGCTTAAATAATACGAAAGAGAATTGCGTGCACTTGATATGATTTGTGGCCCTAAAATAGATTGTTTCGTAAGAGGTTTTTGACCGAGGAGACATTGTGTTGTGTTTGGGGTAACCATTCGTAGAGGGTGTTTATGGGGTTATCGTTAACACATTCTGGAAAATATCTAACTATTTTTGAGGAAAATACGTGTACTTTCAGCATGTGGCTCAAGAGATATCGGAAATAGTCTAGTAGGCCTCCCCATTCTGGATTGGCTTAAAGTCATTAGAGGTTGGGCGTGTGATTGTAACATCTTTTTTGTAGGAGTAAGGAAACCATTGGTATTTACTTACTTTTAATATACTGATAAGAACTCGAATACAAGCAACTCACCAATATATGTATACAAGCGACCTTACCTTAGGCTATAAATTTTTCACTACGATTCTCAGAACGTAAGCAATTTGCCGATCGACAAATGAAGGGTTGCTGTTATTCATTGTGGAAGGTCATATGGAACCAAACTACAGTAAATTCAAAGCACTTTCTTCACATAGGGCCCATTCTGCTTCACGCCCTTTTAAAGGTGCTGTATTACTGACTTTTACCTTGGAATATAGTAAGCCTTAGCTTTTGAGTAGCAAGAGTGCCTTTGAGGTGCCAATGTGAAGTATGAAATACTAGGAAGGGAAAAGAACTTAGACAAAACGAGATGGCTTAGTTCTCTTTCAATCAGTAGAATTTTGTGTCCTTCCTTTAAGGTATGGATTTAAAAAGTAGAGAATTTTGTAGAATCATAGTTTGCACCGTAACTGGAGATTCAAGAACTGCACGGCAATTTTTACTTGGTCTTTTATATCAAACACAAGAACAAGAACAGTTGTTGTCAAGTTCAACTATCGAACTTGCTTTTATTGATGAAAATACGATGGATACTTTGTAATGTGTGTAGTTTGTAGTGTCAGTAGGTTACACCTACTACAAAAACTTTTTAAATTTTTCGAGAGCAGCCAAAGGCTGTTGAATACCGTATGTTGTCTTTTCCTTTCCGATCATGATTCATGCTAATCTTTCCGAACCTCCTGTTCATTAAGATTCATCGAGATACACGGACATAACCTGGCCACAGTAGCTAGTAGTCTTCAGTGGCGATTTTAGAGTATGGCGGGCAGGGCAGCAGCCCAGGGCCCCGCGCTTCACCTCAGAGAAATTTTTAAAGTCGATTTCTCCTTTTGCGAAAAGCTTTTTCAGTAATTTTGAAAGGTGACAGCTAACTACACAAATAAAACCAGAACCAAATTTATCAAAAAAGTCAAAACCCACACAAAAAAGAAACGGGTTCCTGTGATTATGATTGTATTCGATGTATACACATCCTGCACTTCATATAAAAATTATTCCGCAAGATAGGCACTGTGAAAGTCCCATATTATGTGAGCTATATGGAGTGAGGGGATATTGACAATAATACTTTTTTTTAATAGCCCCCCCCCCCCCAACGTTGGAAAAGTGCCCCTGGTAGTCTTTCGTAGAAACGCTGACCTTACACTACTGTGCTCCTTGTAAAGCGCTTTGCTATTTCACTGAGCACATCTGCCGATGTGTGAAAGAAGTTACAAGTTAGGGTTGTTTTATCGTGGCTAATATTTGAAGATTCCACTAAGGCATAGCAATCTTTGGGGTAATCCTGGAGGTAAAGTACTCAGATGTAGGTATTTATTTGCCCTTCCCCCTAAGTCGCAAAACTCGACTCCCAGCACGGTGCAGATTATTATAGCTATTTCGAAAACTTCCCTCTAGTGCTCTGCCCTCGCCATAACTCAAACGTCTTACATGGTATTTTAATATATCCCACTATGCCTGCCATTTGACCGTACGTTATCTCCACGCGCACGTTCCACAAAACAGTTAATAAAACACGCCCCCACTTGCAACCCAACCATCTATTCTTTCAGGAATGAAAAAAGGTTGATAAACTCCACTTCATTAAGCAGAATTAACTCTCTACACCTAATGAACTTCAACCACTTCTTATGGTGTCTTTAATTCTAGGTTTGAAACAAGTACTGAGTTAAAAGTTTTCACACAGACAAAGTTGGTGCAGATCCCGAAAAATTGCCATAAGTAACAAGAAAAACATCCTTAACATATTCAAATAACATATTTGCCCACATAAACTGAAACAATAAAATGCCTTAAAAATGTCATGGGATATCTAAATCAATTTTCCTGAATCTGGGGGGCATGGTGATAGCCTGTAGCTAAAGTTGTTGTGAAATTTTAACTTTTCACTGGCCAGCTTCTTGCAAATGAAAAACGCGAAATTTGAGTACAAAATTTACTTAACCAAGTTTCGCCAACATAGAACTCCACTGTAGTCAATTTTCAGCTTTCAGGTATTTGCCGTTTCAGAAGTATGGTCGGTCATGGAAGAGAGGCTCGAATACCTCATGTCCCGTCTAGTAACGTATATTTGAAGGCCCCGTGTAGAACAGGGTTAAATCCAGGAGTAGTTTTTCAACGGAGGAAGATGAAATTCGGTCCTTAATTGTAATGGGGCTCCGAAATGTGGGGTGGGGAGCACTTTACATAAATTCCTTAAGTATGAGGTCATAATAAAATGACTCCTAAAGAATGAGGCGATTGAGCTTTACTGCAGAAATGGGAGGGGCAGCAGTGGAGAGTACTTATTTTTATCTCTTGAATTCTACTTTCTTCCAAACGTTTTGCTGTATGGGTTTTAGCAGTTGCTGATATGCTTTTGATAGATGTTTTCAAACTTTCGATGGGGAGAAAAGGGACTTCGGATAGTCCTTAAAATAACAGGATAATAATAAAATGTGATCTAGGTCAAAACTTTTCAAAACAAAATTTGATACCCTCTCTCACCTTACATTAAGCACAGAAGAAAGGAAGACGCGCCTAGTAAAGCAAGTAAAGATTTCTGGTTTTCATTTTTTATGTCTTTACCATCAATCAGTCATAAATAGGCTTTCCTCCACGCGGAGGCTGAGCGAGCAATTACTGGGTAAAAGCCATATTTTCAAATCAAAGTAATAAATTTTCTACAGTGTGAGAGACGTTTGATGGCTGTTTACTTTCACCCCCTTCTGAGAGCAAGTCAAAAGTTTTCTCTCCGCCAAGTAACTTCGCTCATTTGTGTATTTCCTGACATTTGCTCCATAATAGTAGCACATTTCAAGGCAAATAAAATACTGTGGAACAAAATTGACCTTACAAAATGGTTTTAGGACATATTATGGGAACTTGATTGCCAAGGCGAGTAATCGACGCAGAGACGAAATATAAAATGAAGCAATATTAGTAAACGGTGACTTTCTATTCACATCGCAAAACACTGACAATCACATTATATACATAAATAATTCAAATTCTTTGACGAATAGGGTATTTATCAATAAGAGTAAACCATCAACAGTGTAGTAAAATAGGTCTTATCAAGCAGATTAAGAAGAGACAACAGCACGTACAAGGAGAAGGAGAAAGAACTGAGAGAAAAGTTTGATCTCGTGTAAACTTTTTATCAAAGATTATTACCGCTGGGCAAATTACTTTGATAAAAATCATTTAATTTAAAATATTTAATAATCGAGTGTTTCACGTCACCTGTTTCAGTGGAAGGGTGAATTGATGGGTACCGGAGTCTGCGTTCCTGCATCTGCAAGGTATGGAGAAGGTGTAAGCATTTCTCTGTTGTCCTCTTCATAGGCCAAGTCAATCATCGTGCTGAATGAAAGCGTCGTTTGAGTACAAGAATCAAGCAAACTACTACACAGCCTACTGTTAAGAGATTCCTCCCCATCGTCCGCGTTAGAATTGTACGATGTACTTGTGTCGGAGCACGATTTTCTGTTGAGGAATCCTTCAGTACTGCCACTCGTACAATCACCTTCCATTGACGTAAAACCTACGTTTGTGTTCTCTAAGAAAGATTGCTCAATGTAATCTGACCAGTTGGTTTGGGAGAACTGGTCAATGGAGCACTGAGACCATGTCTGGGTGAATGCATCATTAAGTGGATCATCGGAAGAATATTCTGCATTACCGGTGTAATGCGAGTCTAATGCCGGAACTGCATTTGTAAATACAGTATGTGGCGAATACGATCTGCTGTTTTCACTAGAATCAAGTGTGGAAGCAGCAGCATTCGGGAAAAGGTTATATTCGTTAGTACCGCACGGCTGAACGGAGGACAGATGACCATATTGCTTTTGAAATGCACTTAACGATTTTGTCTGAGTCGTTCCTGTGATCATATTGAAAAGTGAGTTGCTAGTTTGCGAGCACTGATCACTAATTCCATGCTGCAAGGTTTGTGTGAATGCATCCGATACATTTTCTTGCAAAAGATTCATGATTTCTGTTGTTTGCGTCTCGATTTCAGATAAACGCGCCTCTTCACTTTGCGAAGTAATGCCATCAACTTTACAAGTTTGGGTAAAGGCATCATTAAACTGGTAATCCAACAAATCTTCTAGTGACACTGTCTGAGTCTGAGTCTCGGACAAGTCCGAGTAGGATAGACCAGTTTGTGAAATTTGGTTACCATACGTTTGCTCTTTTGTCTGGGTAAAAGCATCTGAAACATCATATCCACTTTCTACAGGTATGGATTCTGCATTGCTACCTTCATTTTCAGAGTCTACGAGCGTATTTTTGTTATTGAATACTGACAAGCTGATAGTTTTGTGATCTTCCAAATGTTGTTTCTTAGCACATGGTTCCGTAGACAGGTGTAACTGCTCAGAAATTTCATGGGTATGATCTTTACTTGATTTTCCAATACTGCTGGTTGACATACCAGGTGCGTTTTGGAGAACAACATGGCCGTTCGTGCTCACGGGTTTGATTGGGAGGATGGTACGTGGCTTGCCAGACGGTAAGTCATCCTTTCGCAACAAAACTAGCATCGGGACAGCAATCAGTTGTTTGTCCTTGCAGTTGCGAGCCATAGTGTCGGGTATTGTTATTGTATTCGTGACGCTTGTCTTCTTTGCCCTGGAAATTATAAAACAAAATTACGATTAGATTATGCTGGTCATCGTATCTGTTTCCTACGGAAACCGAAAGGCGACAAAGGCAGATTTGCTATTGTCGGCTTTCAAAATGTTAAAAAAGCGTCATTATTTTTGCAGACGGGGACACGTATCCAACAACAATCCAAAAACAACGAACATAAGTGGACATGTTTCTGGTACCTTATGTGAAATAAGACTTGCAGATAGGAATTCTGTGACACACCCACTGTAAACGTAAAAAGCTCAACTTCAAATTGAACTTCTCGATTGTGCCTCCTCAACACTTGTGGTCGCTACTGGAAAATAATTTTGCATAGTTTTGATGGAAACAATCGACTTTCAGGTTTTACGGATTAAAATCTCCCGAGAACTGGTCTGCAGGCCTTTTCTTCCTGTGCATCTCTAAAAGAACTTAATAATTTTGCAAAACAAGAACGCGTGTGTCATATGCATCTGCACGAGTCTGGTTACTAACTGTGCCCTTACGTTGGCAATTGTATTACTTTCGATGTTTCTATGCGGAAAAATTATGGGTTACTAGGTCAAATCTTAAATAGGTTATGGACCCTTAAAAATCATATGCAGACCCCAGAGGGATCATAGACCAGTGGTTGTGGACCACTGCTCTACTGTTAAAGAAGCTGACATAAAACTATTTACTGAAAAGAAGCAAAACGTATTAAACACAAGAAGAATGTTATCAGAACCATACGAACCTGTGATTGTAATAATAAATGTCAATGAAGGTGCTCTACCAACTGGACTTTGTCAACCTCATAACTAAGCTACTCATTTCTTTAGATACCACATCAGCTCCCAATGCTACAATGGTCGATACTGATACTTTGGAGCAGACAGATAGGCCATCTGACTTAGCTTTGGAAGGGCATCCTTCCGGCTTCACTGCAGATTATGATACAATTCTAAATTTGCAGGTTTACAACAGACTGCCACATAAAAATTCCAGAACCTAAAAGTAAAGCTTACAAGTCACCGTCTAAAAAAGATTATATCCCAATAACGATTTCCCATTTCTCTACATATTTCTTGGATACAAAGATTGAAGAGAAAAGGTTTAATAAGACCAATGTGTTCCTTTTTTTGTTTTGATACATTTGGTAATTTATAGTAGGGGCTGATTTAAGACATTAGTAAGTATATATGATAGGCAAACATCATCTTCATCATCTTGTACAATGCTTGGGTAAATTTGCAACAATCTTTCGCCATTTTGCGCAGTCTAGTACCAGTTCCCCTCCTACATTCAACTATTTTATATCCTGCTGTAAGGTTCTTTTCCATGCCTTCTATGATCAGCCTACTAGACTCTTCCCTGGTAACTGGATTCTTCTGCTGTCTTCCTCAAAATTTTCCTTTCATTTTCCCAAACAATTGTAGCATTCTCTGCCTCATCCCTTTCAAACCACCTCCTCATTGGCCTACCTATCTACCTATCTTCACTCCATTCATATACCTCATCATTCATTGATGACATCTCTATCAAATACTATCTACTCTTTCTGTGGTTGAATATTTGACCTGACACATGTGTCATATACAGTGCCTCTGTTCATCAGCAAAAAACATTGACTTATCAGCACGCTTGCCATATCTTCCCATCTTTTCCATGATGCTGCTATTCTTACTCTCACTGCTCTCTCGACTGCTGTCTCACAATCCACTATTTCTTAAGGTAAGCAAATACGTTGTAGATGACATTTAATCTATGAAGTTTTATATTCTATTTGTACCAATTCAACTTTCTGACCCGATCAACAGGTTGGTACAATGGCCATTTCTACTTATTTCTAGTTGCCAAATTATTTGATTTCATTAAAAAATATCTTCTAGATAACGTTTGCTTGGTTTTTTGGATGTTGTTAATAAGACACATAATCGATGATCGATTTGCTAAAGAACTTAACTTTATGTCAAAACAAGAAAACATAGCAAAAAGACAGGGCAGAAGCTGCATCACTTTACTTGTATTATTGTTTACTTGTAACGTTTCTTTGTTTGTATGCTTGAATGAAGAAATCGTAGCAATGAATACAACAAATATATTGGAGATTTTTGCGTTACAAATTGCAAGTTGCTTTATTGACTCTTAACAAATCAGCTGACTTTTAAGTTCTTAATTTACTAGATTTGTTCACCTGCAAATGGAAGATAATTGATATGCGAAAAAAGTATATAAATGAAGTAGTGTTGTATTTTCTATAACTGCTAGTAAAATTACTAAAAAACTTAGAATTGCATGTAAACTGAGTTTCTGTTGAATGGTAAATGAGTCTGTTTCATCCTCTTTGAAAAATACTGCAAACTGGTACTGGTTGAACGTTACAAGCTACAAATATCCTAACCCTTGTTGACTAGTTGATGCCACAGATGGTATATATTTATCACATCTCAAATTGTAGTCTTTCTCTGAGGTCAGCAATAGGTCATGACTCCAGACACGATACACATCTATGATACCATCTATTACAAGTTATGTATCTTGTACAGTACAAGAAAAAATGTATACAAAAATGTATACCTACTTTATCTAATTACTTTGTGGTTCATTTCCTTCTCATGCTATTTTACACATTTTAATCTCTGTCTGGATTTTTTACAATTAGATCCAGCAGCAGAGCACTATTCCACTCCCTTAAACTCTAAATATCATCATTTATTACTTCTTACAAAAAGCTGAAACAGCAATATTATCAAGAGCAGTTGGAAATCTATAAGCGCTAAAAGTCGAAAGTTTTCCACTAATACATGTTACAGATTGATTTTACAGTGAAATATTCCTTTGAATCTATATACATTCACTCTACTTAAAGATAACTTCCTTACCTGGTTGACTCTTGAGATGGCTCCTTTTTCTGTACCTCTAATCCATGAGAATGACCTTTAATTCTTGCATGGGTTAACAATGCTTCTCTTGTTGTAAAAGGACAGCTACAGGAACAAGAGAATATCTGACCACAACTCTTTTTATGTTGTTTAAGCCTGTTCATTGTCCCAAATTTTGCCTTACACTGGAGACACTCATGTTGCCTTTCAGCATGGCAGTTGAAGTAGTGCTACATTTAAAAGTAACAGGATGGTAACATTTCAAAACTTGCACTCATTGGCAAATAGGATGTTTCAAGAGACTAAAATAATATGTACTAGCAACTATTTTGGTAACAGAACATGAGGAAAGATAAAGTTTATATGGGGGTGGGGTGGGGGAGGGTTGCAACTACACTCTTTTCAAATTAGGCCTTTTTAGTTCAGAACTGATTATTCATCTAAGAACCAGGTAACAATTTTGGTAAAGAAATAGCAATTGAGGATCCATTGGTGAAATTATGCTGTTAAATACAAACATTGAAGTTAACAATATGAAAGATGTACATGAAATTATTTTTAAGTATTGTATATGTGAAA
>JAAAKL020017579.1:0-10555 GCA_010016065.2 Carybdea cf. marsupialis auct. non (Linnaeus, 1758)
GCCTAAGCTTAAACTTAACATGTTTGAGGTATCGAACTCCTGATGTGTTTTTATAATGTATAGAATATATACAGGCAATATTTTGGGGTATATCTAAGTACATGATTGCAGGAAATGGGTGTAGCCCTACACGAGTGCTAACTCCGCTTTCCTTATTATCAGAAATCAACACATAATGCAAAGGTAAATTCAGTGACTTGTAAAGTCGTAAGAAATCGTTTCCTAAGGCTAATCAATTTTTCTCCAGGTCATGCATGTCTCATCAGTGCTGTATAGTATCACTTCGCCAAAACATAGTAAGAACTCACTACTTCGCAGTCATAAATCAAATCTCTGGGAATTCCGTGGCTTGGTTATCACTTAATGCGTAGCGGCTATTCACAAGGTAACATCAAATCTCCGAACGTATATCTGACTGCACTTAAATATTCCTGACTAGAATGAACAGTACGTGATATCAAATATTCTACCTCTCCGTTGGCCTTATTGAGGAGGGTAACTCTGCGGTTTATCCTAGACACTACCTTTACATTAATATATCTGTTGATAACCCTCGCATGCCTTATCGCTTTCCTACCGTTCTCCGTCTTGTTTTACTGAAGCAGAAGCTACTATACGTTTCATATTAAATTCAAGACACCGTTTCATACGCATGAATAGTCTTTGGCCGTTTGAAAATTACAAGTAAAAGAATACTAGACTAGGGACATGGTTACAGACACAGGTAAGTTTTCTTATATTTACGATCTTGTACGAATCGTATAGTATGCATGATCTACTTGACGTAGATTATGGAATGCGACTTATCGCAGTTTGGGTAGACGGGGTACAGCTAATCGAGGGAGTAAAGCGTATCTTTTATATGGAGGTTCCTCGTCACTTAAATTGAACCGATCCAGTGACTGTAGAAAATGATAATTCAAAGACAACAAGCTAACAATCGACCAGAGAAGACCACGAATAAGGTATATACCTAAATAATACTCTTCCGACAAGCTTCAAATTATAATTTATAGTTAGCATTGTCATTTTCCCGTGAAGCGGGTACCTTTTTCCGGCAGGGCCTTCATTCCCCACGTTGTCCGCTTCACAAAGACGTGAATTCATTAACAAGGACCTTTAAAGCCCGTTCATTATTAAGTTAAAGCACACTGTGTATAGCCCATTTTTCCCACTTGCTACGTACTTTTATTCGCACAAAATGACTGAACAGTCTACAACCTTCCCAGGGACCGCTGAAATACCCCGTCAATGCGGAACACAATACAAAAATAACTTTGCAAAAAAACGGAAATTTTTACACCTGTAAAGACATGGCTATAAATATTACCCCGACGGAGACAATCATACTGGGTTCTGCAACACTACTACTCGAGTTGGCTATTCTAGATGAACCAATGATAATCCAAGCCTATGTTGCTCTGTCAGTGCCCCATACCAGGTTTCTAATTCAGGTTACGTGGCTGTGAGAACACTACAGTTCCATAGATTAGTTTTCAGTAAAGAAATGCTCCAACGTGTACTGCAAGGTCGTGTCGAAAGGCCAGAAATACAACGTTCTTTAGACAAATGACAAAAATGTCCTTATACTACTTATGCCACAAAATCCATCTTGTTAATTGAGGGAAGAACAATTGATGCATTAAAAATATCTAGAATCTGTCCTCACATCCTTATCAGAATCTCAGACGTTGCAAACGAAGCTCTCGATCGTGACAGAATGGGCTTTCGGCAGTGAAAGCTATTGATTTCTAACGGCCTAGTTTTACGAGAGGACACGACCCTAAAAGAGCAGTTCCAACCGTTAGCCCATGGTAGTAAATAGTACAACAGTGAATGTACCACCTACTGAAGAAAATCCATTACAAGTCTGGCACCTCTGTCCACCAACGATCCTGAGAGGTCACTCAATTTCGTAGGATATACATACGGCAAAACGAAATCTTCCCGGGTATCATCATTGCAAACCGCGTCCTGTGCAGCCAGAGTGTAATCTACGGTATGGGGTCTCGACGTTTCCAACAACTTTTTCACGAGGAAGATAAATATTGTGAAGACACAAGAGCATGCCAAAAAGATTGTACCCAGGGAGCCTTACAGGACCGCATCGGTAACTGTGGCATATTAAACAAAGTCGTTCTGACAGTAGACAATCCTGGTACTACCACGATCTCTGAAGAGAATCTCCACTACCTTCGAGTCTGCTCTGTATAAGCCACCTAGTCACCAAGCACTGGCTTTGTTTCTGCTTGAACAATTTCCTTTTCATTGACTTGCTACTATGTCCATTATGACTGTTACCATTAAAATTAGAAATGATATGAACTGCGGTTTTCCCACGAAAATAAACATCCGTAATTGATAACGCGATTATTCTCTCTGCAAAAACAACATCCCTGTACAATGTTTGTAATTTCATATTGCACGATAACTATACGAGTGAATTTGTTATACCTATTAACTAACTTGTGCATTCTTTTTACGCAGTTGAACTTTCATGAATTCTGGTTTATCCTCCTCTATCTGTTTTGCTCGTTCGTCCTAGGAATGGCGGAGGAGAAAAGAAAGATGGCGTGATTTCATACGTAAAAATTCTTACTCCCGCTTACGTAAATTAGAATTCATTAACAACAGGAGGGTAACAGTAAATTGCTAAAATACATTGAAAGAGAGAACTTGTGGCATCAAAATAAAATCTCCTTGCAGAAAAACCGACTAAAACCATAATTTGCCAACAATTTTGCTAAACTTAAGGAAGACTTTTTAATCCACCTACCCAACTACCTACCTACCTGCCTACATACCTACCTACTTACCTACCTACCTACTTACCTGTTTTACTACCTACGCAACTACTTATCTACCAAAAATTACCCATGCCTGTGTCGATAGTCTCAAACGGTACCCATGAAAAAGGTTGCACATCTTCAAAATTACACAACAAGACAATGCAACTCGTATAGATACATCAGGTACTTCTCTCAAATATACCAGTAAAGAATAATTATGACAAAGCGAATTAAAAAGAACAATGCATAAGTGGTACCTTTACAGGCACATGAATAAGGCGAGGTTCTTGTTGTTCTAAGCAAGTGTACCAGGCCAGAGATATCTGCTTACCGGCATCTTCCGGTATTTTCTACAGGAATGGTTCCGCTCAGTCTGATTCACAGGTTCTTATCAGAAGAAGTCTTACATGGAAGGATAGGCTTGAGTCCCTCGCCTTGATCTCTTTATTTCCGGTCGTTCTAGATTGATTGGTCTGGCCTCAGAGCTTTCAGGCGGGTTTCATAATAGCGTAATTGGCTATATATTTCCAACTTGGGAAATACTGTATCAAATAACATAACTTCGCCTATCCTCACCAATTCCAGGAAGGACGTACTAGCAACCCCAAAAAGTAAGCAATGTTTATTTATGCTTTTGTGTAGCTACAGGTAGCAATACGCAGGCGGAACTGCCATGAAAATAGAACTGAGAAAGTGGAACATATACTAGCTGTTGTTCGGGGCTCCCAGAACACCGAGCGTCATCAACGCAGCCAAACTTTTCAGATAAAATCAAGAAAACCGGATAAGGTTGAATTAGAAATTGCTCTACATCTGTTATAAACCGGGGGACTACGATGAATGCTACATTGCTATAAGGCTCTTAATCTTCTATAACGCTTCATCTCCGAATTTTGAAATTTTTGTCAATAGCTTCCCTCTAACTGTCAATTTGTCGACCAACAAAAATTGTTTTGAAGCTTTTCATTTTCATGAACTACGTTACCTTGTCTTTCTTGTGATATCGTGTATTAATATTTTGTGTATTGTGCCATCGCAATGTATGTAGTCAGTAACAATATGCTTTGAATTAAATATTCTGACGCTTGTCGACTCAGTTGTTGCCAGTGATGGTAGATATTTGTAACGTCTTGAGTCGTAGTCTTCGGAGCTCCGGCCCATTCGATCACCATCTTGGTGGTACCATGTGGTTATTTAATTGGCGTTGTTTATAGTTTGTGTGATATTTTCTCGTCCTGTTTTGTACTTATATCAATGACAAAAAACACCACCTAACCCCCGTACAAAACATAAAAGAAAAAACAACTTACTGAATTTTGTATAACTTGTGGATTGCAGGATGTAATAATTGTCAGAGAATAGCCTAAACAGGTGTTCTCAGCAATAAAATGTTCAATTTTTTTTTGCCGGACACCCCTAATACCCCTCTCGTATA
Source organism: Carybdea cf. marsupialis auct. non (Linnaeus, 1758) (assembly GCA_010016065.2). Lineage (NCBI taxonomy): Eukaryota > Metazoa > Cnidaria > Cubozoa > Carybdeida > Carybdeidae > Carybdea > Carybdea cf. marsupialis auct. non (Linnaeus, 1758). The sequence continues at coordinate 4,225 of JAAAKL020017579.1, forward strand.
GTTACGCCTCAGAGCTTTTACAATAGGTCTTCCGCTCACCCACCCCCAACCCCACAAAAGAATTTCTTGAGCACGCCATTATTAGATGATGACTTACCTTATCAATTATTTCAGATCTCGATCTGAGTTTCGAAATTAATTCACTCTCTTCCTCTTTCTCGTGTTTCTGTGCACCCTTTGTTACGATTTCGTGGAACTTGGTCTTAAACTCTGGTCTTTTCGGATAATTACCACTAGAGTAAAGATGTTTGAAAGAAACAGATAATATCAAATGCAAATATGATTTTCACCCGATATGTTTTACCATGTTTCTCTATGTATGCAAATAAAGCGATGTTTACCGGAAACCCCGCTAAGAACATACCCCAGGCGTTCTCAGCTATTTACTTGTCGAGTTGCGCACTCTCTACGTAGAAACGCCACCATACATGCCTCACATAGTGGGCGTGGTTCAAATGAAGCGATCAAGCCTCGAGAATTCCAGAATAAACTTTGCGATTCTAGTACAAACGTTTTCAATACCTATCATACTTCTTCGCAGCAGCATCTGCTTTGTGGCAGTTTACAAGCCGCCTCTGGTTAAAACCAATCGCAGCATGTGCCACTCAGTGAACAAGACCTTGACATGATTTGTCCCCACTGGTATACTTTGCGTATCCCTTTAGAACCTACAATTAGTTAGGACCCTTTACAAGAACCTGACCAGAGTACTTATAAAGGGTTCTAGGTAATGCGGAGAAAAACGTAAGTCATTTATGGCAGCAAATAAAAACCTGAATTTTACTGCCTCTCAATACCGCACCTTTGTGTACTAGTAGAAGTAGTGGTCATACGTTCCTCCAACAACTTTGGGTCCAAACCTAACCAGAAATCTCTTGATACTTCGAGAACGATAATTTCAAACAATCAGCTACTTTGGGTTGTCTCCTTATTACCTGTCAAAGTTATATTCGAACAAGAAAGCCATCTCCTCACTTGTTCGAAACGAGCAATAGTGATATGCGTTGCGGAGAAGGCCACATACTAGCACTAACTTTACTAAGTATATCACCATCAACGTTTATACAACACTAGACAAAAGTGCGAAGATATCCAAGATTTCATACATTATATGAATTCCTATAGCCACCCACAATCCCATGGCAGTCAAAAAGAATTTAAAGTAAACCGTAGTCTGATAGGGCCCCGTATTCGGCACTTTGGACAGGAATAAACCTGGGTCAATGTTGTGTAGTGTAAACAGCACCTTTCATTTGAATGCCTTCGGCCGAAGTGTGCACCTGCCATCTACAATTCTGCATCAAGTCCTTTATTTCAACAGTCTTTCTCTCCAATGTAAGTATCCCGCTCACTCGAACAGCTAGTTCTTTTATCAAATGATAACATTGACGTTCCCAAGAGATTGTTTATCTTTGTATATCCAATTGGGATCACCACTCGATATTTTCGGTGGGGGCAGTACAGAATCAACTCCGCAGTTAACAGATTGTTTACTACTGGGATCTCCCAAGAAGGCAGCTTAAAGACGGAACTGATATAAGGCTTTACTTCTTAAGCTCATAAGTTCCTTGCTGACTGCAAGGGTCGTCTAAAAGTTCGGATCTGGTTAGTTAACATAAAAAACGGTATTCGCATTTAGTAACAGACTTATACAAAAACAGCTTTTAGGTCAAGGGTTTCAAGCAGGCAGGCCATCACTGGAGTGGTCGCAAAGGCGCTGTTGAGCGTCGTCGCGAATTTTATATTTCTAAAGATAATCGTTTAAGCTGCAATGACCAGATATTAAAACGACTAAAGGACAGCCCTTTCAGTTTCGTAAGCGAGACAAAATATCTCAAAAATGCGAGTTTCCCACATTTTCCGACAGTCTACAGGACGTGGTCAAACTAGAAACCCTTGACTTTCCGTGTTAGAGATACACCGACGAAAACCCGTTCGTAGCACGGCTTCATATGCAGAAAATGTGCACCCCGTTACCAGTAGGAGCTGGGAAATTGAATTCAGGTTCGGACAAAAGGGTGCTGAAAGAAATTACTTTCTTAGCTAAAGGAGCTTGATGTTGCCAAATTCATAACTTCTCAAAAAATATAAATAAAGGTTTCCGAAATCTTAAAGCACATTGTGAGTTTGTACTATAAACAAATATGTTGATGTTAAATTTTAGCACGAATATATATATATCTATCTCTGGACCTTTTGAAATCCACCCATGTTCTCGTAACTATAGCAATATACGCTAGAAGAAAGAGCTGGTAATGACTCTTATAGAGTCTAAAGATATCTGAAGACAGATGACGTTTCCATGGGATTACTAAAACGTATCCATATCAAAAGAAGAAATCTCCATCAGTTTATAGTAGAACGTCGATAAACCTTTGGCATGTCATGCAAACGAAGCAGAAGAAGATAAAGAAAAATACCAAACTTACACCAGGGGCTGAAGATGTTGACGTTGACAATCTAAAGGCGGACACAAACATATCTGAGGTGGTTGAAATCAAATCGGTAATGGAAAATCGCAAGTCGCGGAAGAAACTTTCAGAATTGGTTCGTGCGGAAAATCGAGGGAGATGAGAGATGAAGACGTAATCTCATGAACTCTTTTTAATACATAATCTCCTAAAACAGTGTCACGGATAGAGCCTAGTGCATTCCTACCTTTAATCCAAGCCAGACGGGCACTTTAAGTGCATGGAAGCCCACTGTGCCTCGTCATCGCAACAGGGCTATTCTACAGCATCTTTGTGAAGCGATTAGCTGGCAAACAAAGTATTCCATTCCGATCAACATTCCGATTTCGAGGGATATTTTTATTGCAGATGGCAAGGATTATGTTGTGATTTATTGATTTTCATACCTAAACGTAAACTTTCTTTCAATCAACAATATGGCAAACGGAGGACTGATGGGATTACGACATTGTCGAAAACAGGCTCTATTCTATTAACTGGAATGTAGCTTGTTCTGTCGATCAAAATAAAAAACAGACCCCAAATCTGTGTGCGGTAGGTTCTTGCAAATCTTTGAACCAAATAGCCGTTCCTTACGAAAGCCGCCAAGTTGGATTGTTCTCACCAAATCTTGCATAAAACACAGTAAGTAACTCTAGCAACAAAATTCAATGATGCTAACAAACAATCCCTGATTTACTCTTTCGCTGCAAGCTTTCATGAATCCGAAAAGCTGAGATAGAGCAAGTGCGAAAACAATGGTTGACTTCACGAGATCGCGCCATGTTGTTTGAAGGACCTTCATAACATCAATGGCCACTATGTCAGTGATTCATTTCAAAGATCCCATAAAAATACAAAAGAATCATCCATGCCAAACGCTCTATAAAACTAATATAATGACTAAATATGAATTAAACGTTTATGAATTCGTTGATTGTCATGGATTAGTAAATAACTGATTTCTTCACTCACCTTTTTTGTCGAAATTTTAAATCTCTGTTTAGGTTTTTGAATTCCTTCGTGTTTACTTTTTTTAACAACTCTGGGCTCATCTGCGACTTTACTCCTTTATCTTCTGGGTCACTGTCGTAGTACATGTCTGTATTCTGCCCGTAGACCCCATCGTCGTAATCTGGTGCTGGAACAATGTAACCTGGATTTCAATAGAAAATAGACACATTTAAACATTTACCCCATGACTCAACTTAGCAAAACAATGCTGATCAAAATAATTGGAACAGTCGTTTCAAATGAGCAGAGCATACACATACCAAAAAAGAGCTAAGTCATCGAATGTAGTTCTTGTCTAATCAAAAGTTCTGTCAAATGGAATATCCATCCACTTCATGACAGGAGATGAAAATCCTTAAGGTATACAAGACCATGAAATGAACGTAATCATACAAGGAATTACCAGAGGTAAAAATTAAATAGACTAGAAAGGCTTGTCAAATTATTTCAAGCAGTATATTTCAACGAAAACATACGGTGTAAGTTTATATATGGGTCTTAATATCCGGCTTAGCTGTATTACACCCGTCAAAATGGTCACTGCAAAAGCTTATAGTATTAATTGAGCATCTGTTGAGAAATAAAAGAGGATCTACCTACCTGAGGCTCCCCCGTGAAATTTTGCCGTCAGTTCACATAGAGCATCCCCTCTCTTTTGCTTCTCAGCTGTTGATATTGATGGATCTCCAAATGCAGTTGTTTGTAGAACCTGGAAGAAAGTATCATTGGCAAATTAGATTTGGACTTTAACTCAGTATTCTCTAATAAATGGACTGTAATTGAGTACGCATTCAAAAGGATTCATAACCTGGATTCGAGTTACACTCTCCAGTTTACATACATACACATAACATTTACTTTATAACATAAATCCGGACTTTCTTTACTAAACTCTGTCAGATATAAAGAAGGGTAACCCATAAACAACAAATTTTTATCATGCAACTCAGTGGTTCTCAAACTGGAATATGCTCTTCGGGTTTACTGGGAAAAGAAGGTCAAAATAAACATATAGTACCTCCTTATATGAGCATTGCATTAAGAAAACACATCTCATCGTTGAAGAGAGCGAAGTAAGTACACCTATCGCATGAAATTGCTCTGTAGTGGTGAAAGTGAAAGTGTTGCCAGATTACTGTTAGTGTGCCCAGATTGGCGGTACTGTTGCCAGATTGCTAACAGTGTTGCCTGATTGGCAATAAATCGCCAATTGGGCGTGGGGTTTTTTGACCAAAGCATGTCCAAAATTCAGTTGTTTGAGACATCTCGTTCTATTTTGCTGCGAAATAGCAGAAACGTTTCGTTTTGCATGTGCCCATAGAAACACGGCTCTTGGCGACGAAACGCATGACCAGTCTGTCATCACCAAGCTGTCGCTAATTTTTTCTTCAATAACTGATATTTTCCGGTCATAAACGAAGTTCGTTAGTTAAACGTGGACCACAAGTCCTTGAGAAAAAAGTGAAGGGATCACCACACCTAAATTTCTTAACGTTTGCGAACCATTAATGTGACTGAACCAAACCGGGCTTAATTTTCCTTCTGAACATAACCAGTTCCTTGCATATGTTGGGGAACCAATGATTCCACGCACTACCAGTGTGTTATACGTGGCCAAGGAGCATTATGCTTCATATTTAAAAGTAGATGGAACTAATCATCTGCATCATCCATTGTCTACATCAGAAAAACACTTGCAGCAATAACGCAAATTTACATCTCAGCTCTCCAACTGGCATTCAGAAACTGTAAGAATTGGTACATTGGTATAAAGCTGGCATATTTAAATTAATAGTGATGGGAATTAAGCGGTACATATGGGTAATATATGAGCAACCGAGACAAGATAATGAACTATATGGCTCTGAAAAAAGATGGGAATAGATCGAACAGTGATGGTATGACAAATTAAAAATCACTCCACGATAACATGAACAGGAGAGGTTCAAGGCCGGTATAGCTACAAGGACGTATCCCAGTAATCTGCAGCGACAGAGAACAGTCGAGTTCATCACGCAAATAAAAATGACTAGGAGGATTGGGGTGATGAGGACGACGAGGGGGTGATGAGGACGACGAGGGGGGTGATGAGGACGACGAGGGGGCGATGATAAAGAAAAGAAGAGAACGATGATGAGGGCGACAAGGGGGCGAAGGTCAGCACGACTACCGGTGAAGGTGAGGACCACTGAAGGACGATGATGAAACGGATGAGGAGGGTGAGGTGATGTCGACGAAGATGAGGGAGGTGAGAAGGACAAAATGCGGCAGGTGAGAAAGACGAAGATGAGGACGGTGTGGTGGGTTAAGAGGGCGAGAAGGGTGAGAGAAGGGTGAAAGAAGGGAGAAAAATGGGGAAAATAGTGAAAAGCGAGAAGGGTGAGAAGGGCGAGGTGCAGGAACATGAGGAGGGGGAGGGCGAAAATAGGAAGGGTGAGGCAGACAAAAATGAGGACGGCAACCATGAGGATCGCGAACATGAGAAGGAGGAGGTTCAGGAAGATGTGAAAGGGGACCAAAGAAGTATAAAAATCAAGAGGGCGTGAGAAGCATGAAATGAGAATGCCGAAGTCAAGGAGGCCTGTTACAGTCATAAAATGCATGTAAAAGTAAAGCAAATAATTATACATGTCATCTTCATGTACTTGTGTGACGAAAATGCCTCCCACGATAGCTATTATATAATCTCTTTCTGCTACGGTCCATTTCAGTGTTAAAGAGTAAGTAAATGTACAGTTATGGCATGACGTCATAATAGCACAAACCCATTTAAGCCGTTGTTTCTAAAAGTAGATATTACATCACTCGAGATCTGAAACACCGGGCAAGAATTGACTTCAAAACAAAGCAATCGTGTACAGCGTCAG
>JAAAKL020017580.1:0-10554 GCA_010016065.2 Carybdea cf. marsupialis auct. non (Linnaeus, 1758)
CCATAACCTCTTACAAATAAGTTTTGCCCTCCGCCCAAAATATTTTTGGATTGACGCCAAAATAGGTCCTATATGCGTCTGCGGGTCCTGGTGAGGTCCTCACCACAACAAATAGATACAAGCATGCGTAATGATTAAATAATTCACAGCAGTGATAAATTGTATATAAATAACTCAATCTGTTTGGAAATGAAATCTAAACATGAAATATTTTCTGTATTCCACATTAATAAAAAGAAAATCGATGGAGAAGAGCAAATCCCATGGAAATACTTTCCAGTTGCCGTAGTAACAATATCCCCTTTTGCATTAAACAAAATTTCCGTAACTAAAACCAGTTATGCTTCGTTTAGCGGGAATGTTAAAGAAGTCGTTCGAAAATGTTCCAACGCTTCCGTTACCATTTTCTAAAAGAAGACGTAAACACAACTATTCTGAGTTCACGAGATATCAATTACGAAAAAATGCATTTTATTTTATTTTTATTTTTTTAACACAGCTAACTTAAAGAATTTATGTGAGCATAATAAAACTATGCCTTATGAGGAGGATTGCCATCATAAAAAAATGACATAAAACGAATATTTATATGGTGTTCTGGACTTATAAAATAAAACTAGTATCTATGCGTTAACCTATTCAATTTAGCTTATTACTAATATTTATTCAATTATACCACCATATTCTCCTTAAAACCGGGTTTAAAATAAGAAAATCTGCATTAACCGTATCTAAAACTACAATTAAATGTATGAACAAATTTAAAATTATTAATTACTCTTTTTTTTATCTCTTGTTGCTTTCTTCTTTTACTCCTTGGAACAGGTATCCCGAAATCGAGGCATGTATCTGGTATGACGCCACCAAAAACAAGTTACGCTGCCTACTATCTGGGACAAGGTAAAACGTCGTTATACAAGAAAAAATATTCATCTTTGATGAATGATATATACCATTTGGTGATCAATATTTATTTCTGATAAATAAGAAATGTACGAAGTAGTAAAAACAAGATAATTTCTTACTTCCAATCTCTTCTAATGATGTCATGTGATCCTCTATTATGAGAATAGAATTTTTCCTTAAACTGGTTTTAAGTTTTAGACCAAAAGTTTACATTTATAATCAATCATCTTGTGAAAGAACTACATCTAATAGGGCTAGCTTATATTTTCAAAGCTTTCAAATAATTTTGATATTTCCTAATAGCACAGATCAGTAGGACTTTTCTGTGTTGATCCACACTTAAGCACACATGACAATTCACCGAACCCTGATATACTTGAAATGATTCGCAATATGCATGTCGTGTCATCTCATTCGATGTACCCCTTAAAAGTTCTTGTTTCAATTAAGGTTACATGACGCTAATATATAGGTCCTCTCGGTGTTACTAGTTAGTATAGAATATCCCAATTAATACATAGATCCATCTTACTTCCGTTCGTAGCACAGTGAGCTGTTTCTCTACAATCAGGCAAGGTGGCTACAATTTTATCTCTATTATTTACAGGTTATTCTTATTTTATCCCAATCATAGAAGAAACAACCTTTCTAAATCAAAGCCGTTACTACTTGCACATTTTTGTGGTATCTTCCTAGAAAACCTGGCAATAATGGCCTTAACGTCTTGACGCAACGATACAATTAACAGCACTAAGTACCCTCATATCTTTCTTAATCTATGCTATCGAACATAGTTCGTACATGTTATACTGCTACATGACCTACTGTACGTTGATTGCTCGTCTGACCGTTCAAAAGTAGTAAAAACGTAGACGAGTCTCTTCTTATTGGCAAAACCCCAGTTACAGTGTGTTTTCTCAATACTGACAACATTGATGTCATGAGTGTAGGTTCTTCATGACACCTATCTACTGTTATTACTCAAATGAATCAAACGTGTAGTACTTTAATTTTGCTTTTTTAGGTACACTCCTGTTGAGGAGAAGGAAGAAATGACCATCAAACTTCGCCTGCTACCTGATAAAACCGCAGCCGGGCTTAGAGAGACAAAAGCGTTTACACCACAGTCAAAACTTGAGGAAAAGTAAGTTTTCCAGCCTTGATCGTGATAACTTATCACATTAAATGTAATTAAACCTTTCAGATATGGGAAGAGTACTGTTAAGTGCAAGTTCATCATAAAGCCAATTCTTATTGCTGACAAGAAACGTCTTTAGAATTTTATTGAACTGAAACACTTTAATAGGCGGTTACAAATCAGTAGATGAAATCTTTAACTAAGTTTGCATCCAATAGGTTTTGCATAAATGTAAGGCGAATCAATAGCGGCTTTTGGTTCAGACACCTTTCAGGCTGTAATCGAGTTGACAAGATTTTATTCTACTGTACTAACACTTCTTTATACTTTTGATTACTTCACAATATCCTGTAGAGAAGGAAGATTCGCTAGAGGATATTAGATAGTTTTATTACCCTCGTCTTCTTCAACTCCCAGGATGCTCTTGAGTAATTGCTTACTGAAGTATCATTGGAATTTTTAATTGTCTATGACTGAGTCCTCCAAATATCTTCGTATTAGTAACTCTGGGAGATGAAAAATCTTTACCTTCCTTTAAAAGATAGTGTGACCCTATTACTTTAGGCTTAGGATATACCCCTCTCCAGTCCCCTTGATCCTCCCCCCACACACACGTTACCCCTTTTGACCTACTGTTGTTACACAACACTTCCTCATATTGCACAGTAATCCAGCATAGGGTACGTAATGTAGTTTGTTTACGAGTTCTGAGCGTTTCTCACCTTTCATATCATATCAGCACAGGTATGTAGGTAACAAGTTTAATAGCAATTTCTCACTCTTTCGTACTTCCACGCGCAACGTTAGCTACATGTTGACACCGTTTTATGATTATCTTATTCCAACATCGCATTGAACGCATCTTCATCCCTACATTCCGACTTGGTGTAGATAAGGGCGTGTTTTACAAGTTTCCAATTTAATTCTACGATTTCCCTGGACTTTACAGAAGTTAATCGTATTGGACGTTGCATTGATCCTCTCACTTCGTTTACAATTCGACCGTTATTCTCGTCTCTTGGAATAAATAAGCGCTCTCGTTAAGGAAGTCTTAAAGCTGAAATGTCGTCGTTATGATATACTTATCTGTGTAAGATCTCTTGCCGAAAGTCAGCCTTTACAATATCAAGAACAGCAAAAAGTATATACCTCACAAACGATAGTGTTGTTCTTTTATATGTTTGTTCCCAAGAAGGTCTAGAATTTTATGTGACAAAAATAACTGCATCACATCGACTGATTGATAGTGTTCAATTTCCGCACAGAAATCGAAAAATTAAGCATGACAAATAGAAGAGTTACACAGCAAGCGGATGCAAACCATCTTTCTGGTAGCCATTAATACGCTTCAAAATGAGATCCACTTCTCAACAATGGCTCCTGATTGAGAGGCTGGCACAGAAGGGGTTCTTGTTCATGTCTACTGTGACCATCCGACACCTTAGATGTTTATTAAATGGGGCCTGCCTCTTATCACTCCTGGATATTATTTATCGCATGACACTATGAGTAACCCTAATTGGGAGAAAGGGGGTGTGTACATGTTCAGAGCCATCAAGCAGTAACCCAAGTTACCTGTAAGTCTGGTAGCCATGGGTTTTGGCGAGAAGTAAGGGAAGAAAATACCCAAATAGATTTTGTAGTGCCATTTCTTTTATTACTCTTTGAATATGTAATAAGTTCAAATAATATGACACAATTCTTTGCCGACAAATTGAGAGAAATAACACATTAACCGGTAAGGGTAAAAATATCAGCTGATACAACACAAAGACGTTGTGTACCACCTAACAATGTACTTACAAGCAGTACGAAAGAAGAAAAAATCCAACAAGTTAACAAAGCTTTGTTCTTGTGAACCATAGTAATATCGTTCTATTTGTAATCAGGTTCCCATATAGGTAAAAATTGAAGTGCGTAATTGAACACTAACGTGTTTCAATCGTTTTTATCATTTTATTATTTCTATTATTGCAATAATTCTGATGATAGGCGTTACCATAATATGATCAGTTTAAATAGATACTAGAGCAGTGGAAAAGTATGTCACCAACGGGATACGAACGTTGATCTCTGAAAAACTGGATCGAGCTTCTAGTTGATTCCAACAGCGAAAACGTGTAGTCACGAGTACTGGCCCCTATTGGTCCGCCATGTTGGGTAACATTGTTTATAAGCTTTGTGTGATTGGGACTGAAATGGCGTCTAGCGACTGACCTCACTTTGAGACGGATGATGCTCAATTCAGTGTATTTTAGAGATCAGTTAATACAAACACGTGTTAAGATGATCATGGACAATGCTGATAACAGTAATGATGCTACGTATGATGATATGCGTAATCATCACGGCAATGATTGTCATATGATATCATTAGTTTACAAGAAAGAAGTTCTATTTTCTCTTAACATAGGTTCAACTACTTCATTAGCTATGATGAAGTCATCGAACGACAGTTGGAGATAGAATTAGAATTGGCGGAGAACAATGAAACTCTTGCAAAGGTACAAAATAACTTCTTACCTCTATTTGATAAGACAATTTTGTTTCAATCCGGTCACACCATTGTACAACGCGTTAATAGCTTAGGTGATAAAGATAAGAGCATACTGTTGTTTTACCTAAAAGTCATGAAGGGTTATAAATTTTTTCTGGACTGTAGTGCACTTACCTATTGCTGTGATGAGCTATCTTGGTCAAATACCCCCTTATACCCATTATAACATTATTGTAACCCATCCTCTTAAACACGGAATTCAGTGGAAGCATACCACCAACAAGAAACAAAAATTGGAAAATCGTGGTAATTTTTAACATATAATCAATCCTCTACCAAATGTGTTAAAGTAATTACAGTAATAGTATAGTGTTTGGGGCGGCCAAAATACTTTCAAGTCGTACACTAATCAATTTTGACATCAAGTTGTAAGTTACTTTGAAGACCGTTCTCTCTGTCTCATGTTCTGGGTTGGGAAACCATGGATGTGATGTGATTTTGTCTGGTAATATGTCGAAGCTATTGCTTGACATCTCCACCTAGATTTCGACTGATGACCATTTGTCAAATTAATGATGATATAACACTCTGGAAACCATGCTTTCTACTTTTGCTATTAACGTTTGGTAAACATGTTTTGCCTCAATTGTTACCAGGAATAGTTAAATGAATACTGATGTGGAAATTCACAATTTCTTCACAAGTCTACGCACCCGGGTAGAAACTGGGTTGCCAGCTTGACTTATTTAGCCCCCTCAGTTCTGTACAATGCTAATTCACTCAAGTGCTTTGCATATTGTAAAACCTATAAAATTTAATGACAATCACTTTGTAGTGTCTCTTAAGCATCAAGTTTGTTATGTTTATAACTCTAGACTGTTATTGATTTGAAAGATGAAAACTTGGTCAATCCAGAAACGAGATGGTAAGTATCTATGTTAACCAAACCCTCTCTTTATCAGCATTTGACTAGTGACATTGACAATCAATACACAACGCATGATACCTGGGCAAAACTCATCCCTGGGGTCGTCCGTTTTGTTCTGTGAGACTATCAACCGAATGACTTTATTCCATTCCCTGCTCGCATGTCTGCACAAGTGATTCCCTTCAGTTATTCTACTTAACGTGTGCATCATTTTTGATACGGTGATAAATAAACAGACAAGCAATAAAGAATAATACGTTAAAAAGGAAACTATATGGCAGATAACGTTTCGTCTATTTCTGACTTTCTCAGGTCGAGTGGAAATATTACTATTAACACGAGTACAATCAGTATGATATATAAAATTTAGTTTCCTCCGTGTTTAACAGGAAAAAGAAATGGAGGAATATTTTTCGATTTAAAGGTACCAAGCAAGATGTCTAAGCAGGGTGAAGCCAAATGGGAAAGATGAAATGTTTGTTCAGTTTAACATATGTAGAATCATCAATTCAACCTTACAAAAACTTTATGATATTAAAAGTATTCTTTACATTTGCGGCTTAAACAATTTTGTTTGATGATTTACTGGCTACTTCTGTGCATATTACGTGTTTTCGATTTCTGTCTTTGGAATAGGTTCAAGTTGGGCAACAGCAGCGAGTAGTATCTCTGTTTTGAAATATGACGTAACGAAAGAAGAGATTGCACCAGGCCCCCAAATCGAAGCTGGGAACCATGCCACACACGGTTACTTGCAAAATTTATACAGATGTGGATCACAAATGACTCACTCCTGTTTATTTCTTTCCTCAATGTTTTCTGACGAGGCAACCTGAATTTTAGCAGAACAATTTCACAAGATACTAAAATATTCTTATTTTCTCGCTTTTAAGTTAGTAGATTAAAATGACGAACAACTGAGAAATGACTTAACGTAAAAAGATTTGTAACGTCTGAGAGTTTGTATGCCAAGATAAATAAACATCATCCTGATGCAAGAAAAGGAGATAGAGAGAGGGGGGAAGGGGAGGGGAGGAAGGATGTTGCTGATCTGTATCTTTATAAGTAGAAGCTTGCGGCATTTTCGAAGCTTCCCTGTCATGAAGATACTTTGGAACACTTCATTCTGAGGCTGTCATATACAGGTGAAAATCTACAGAGATCAGAAATGTTGCAACGTACTCCTACACCTGTTTAAGCTGTATAAAATAAGGTATGGTGAAGTTTGCGATGCCACTGTTGTGGTTTGAAGAACTATCAACGAAAACCCACTGTGTCAAAATCATTATAATCATCGAAACACAATGCAACCCTGGAAAGAAGTCATGATTCAGATCAAAATGACGTCATTATGTATATATTGCATAACAACATAAACAAATAGATAAAACGAGCCCAATAATAAATTTTAAAAAATTAGTTGGATCAAAGAAGTTTTAAAAGACTAGAGCCAAAGCAGTCACGTTGGAATTAATCGATACATTTATTTTCAAAAGTACAATCAATATATGATGGGGTTTGGTGCTACTTTACATTTACAAGTCATACACAAATCACTTGGCGATTATTGCATCCGATTTTAAAAGAAAGACTGCAATGTTCTTGCGAAAACCCGCATTCGTTACCAATAGTCTCGGTAAACAAATTAACCTAATAATTTTCGAGATGATGCTATGATGACAAAATATTTTCTAAGGTATTCCCTTCCAACTCTACTTGTCGAGTGTTAGGTTTAGGGCTAAAAGTATCTCACATAACTGGTCACCATTTTCTAGACAGTTCCGTAATCTAATTCCATCTCAGCAATGCTTGTTGATTTCATTGACTAACATCTATGGGCATTTTGTCCCTACCCTACCGATGCAGGAAAAAGGTACATTAACCCTGTCTGCGGGGTCCATTAGACCACCGCACATAAACAATGTAAGCAATAAAAAGTAGATAAAAATGATATGATCTTTGGAACTGAAACTTGGTGATGTTTTCCCACGTAATCCAGCATTTTAATGTTACCAGCCATTTCCCATGACGTCATAACGTTTCAAACTTCAAGTAGATAAAAAAACACTTCAAGTTGTCCGCTATTATCTGCGTATGGTATTTTCCCATTTCTGTCTTATTCAAAGAGAAGGTAAAATGTGAATGCACGCATTCAATATGGTCATGATATTGTCACAATGTCACACTATTATTCGTCAATTGAAAAAGCAGACGAAAACAAGAAAAGTTGTCTTGTGGTTCTAAAAGCATTACTTTCACAAAAATTGGGGTTTTCATCAAATTTTTCTGTAGAGCAAAGATTTATACAAACTTCTACTAGGTCTGAACTAATTTGGAGAAGACATCATTAAGTTATAAGGAAAGGGTCTCATGAACACAGAAGGCTATACTGCCTCTCAACGATGTAGGCCATGTAGACTTGACGGCAAGACACAACTTCAGGGTCTAGAATATTAGGGAGACGTGATTCATTGATGAATATGATAATCACAACAACTGTGGAAAGTCTAGAAGCTTATTATAGTTACAATAAATTTTCAGTTTAGATTTAAAATAATAGAAGTTTATGAAGAATTATAAATTCTTAAACAGAGTACGATAACTGTCTTCATATTTAAGATTAGGTGTATTTTAGGAATATTATCCTTTCAGAGTTTAAAACTCTGATTGAACCTAAAAGGGGCTGGTAAGCATTATCTAGTAATATTGATAATGATGATGATGATAATGATTTCTTTTACGATTCTATCACTGATGTAATTATTCCGTCATATTAAGAAGAGATTTTATTGAGATATTTTCTTGGAAGGATTTTACGTCTTGACGTTAGTAGTAAGTTCTATACCTCGTTGTAACTAGAACCATAATGCACATAACACTAATAAAAAAATTCTTAAAAGATTGATGACTTTGTTGCGTATTTTTATCCTCAGTGGTGTTCTCATGCAGCGTCTTGAAGCAGCTCTTGCGCCATTATAGGTATTTGAGGTCAATCATTTTGTTCTGTGCACATTTAATTTCAAGATAGCATCTGATGGCGATGTCCGGTTACTTAGGCTTAGTTATCTATCTATTTATGCTGCTACTGAGGTATTTTGCGGCAACAACAAGTAAGCTTTCATCTGGTATTATCGATCCTTTCACATAATTTGCTCTTCCTACCAAATAAGGGTCACCTGTTAAGTCCTCCCAATCACTAAGGAATAACACCATCACACTTACTCCAGTTAATTTGGACATTGACCTCTTTTTAAAGTTCTGCGAGCCACCCATTTTATCTCTTTGTCATTAATAAAATGAATCAAATTGTTCTCGTGACATGAGATTGGCTTCCAAGCTCAACTAACTTTTGAAAACGCGGCCAAAGTAGCGTAGGGATCCTGCAACTACCAACATTTCTGTGACCCCTCTACGCGAAACTTTTCAAGAATCCACTTCCTGGCCTTTCTTTCGGCGTTTAGGGCTCATTCAGTATTCTCCTCTGTCATTACAACTCAAAAGCATTAGTCTTCTTCCTTTCCCCTTCCTTGATAGTCTGCCTCTAACGTCTTCACAAACGGGGAAACCCATGACTTTTGCCAGTCTCTTCTTTGTATCTCGACCATTGCAAATTTATTCCTTTCAAATATTGATTATTGCAAACTATCATAAGGTTGTTTTGACTTTCATTTGTACATGTATATAGAGTACTTGTTTACCATAGCTACCAAAACGGGTATTAATCTTTCACCCATATTTCATAATTTTCAGTTTCTCTTGTGCACATTTTTCCCTTTTGATATTGAGGAAGAGCCCAGATTTTCGACCTTTTACCCTTGGTTTATTAAATTTTACAGAAAACCTTTAGATCAGCTCTTCTACAGAGCTTACCAAAAGTGTTCCGTCTTAAGCATATTTAAATTGCGTGGAAGTTAAATCCAGTTTCTGCACTCTGCTTCTGATTAGAAAATTAGCGTCGTTGATAAAATACGCCTCCTGAATTTTAAATGGATGAAGTGTCCAACGTCCGACGTGGTCGCGGTACCGTTGACGCTATTTTTATAGTTAGACAAATAATGCAGAAAGCCAGAGAAAGAAAAATTGCCATGCACTTCCACTTCATTGACTTTAAGGCGGCTTTTGATACGGTCTGGCGCAAAGTGCTATGGAAAATGCTACGCTCAATAGGTGTCGGAGACAAAATAGTTAACATAATTGAACAGCTGTATAAAGAAACAGAGTGTGCTGTCGTAAGCAACGGTCATACTACGCAATGGTTTGAAGTCGGAGTGGGTGTTCGCCAGGGTTGTCTACTCTCTCCAACATTGCTTAATGTCTTGTTAGACTTTGTCATGAGTGAACTTCAAAGCCTTCAACCCACTTTCCTTCTGGATCAAGAATTATGTACAGAAGTTAGATATACAGACGATACAACCCTCATTGCAGCAATATTTGACAAATTGAAGATTTTTTTCAAGTGAGCTTGAGCCCGCGTGTGAAAAATGGGGTATGAAGATAAACCCTGATAAATGCAAAATTGTGTCGCCAGAATTAGATGGAATTCAAATTGATGGGAGAAATGTCGAAAATGTTGAGGAGTTTGCGTTTCTTGGCTCAGTCGTTCCAGGTTCTGCATCGGACGTAAAGAGAAGAATAGGATTGGCTGCTTCTGCTTTTGATCGGCTTAAAGATAAGATTTGGAGCAACAAGAACATCCCAATCCCACTGAAGACTAGGCTCTACTATGCTATAATCATACCAATAGCAATTTTTGCCACTGAGACTTGGACAGTCCTTGCGGAGGATGAAAGAAGACTGGATGCTTTCGAAATGAAATGTCTCAGGAACATACTTGGAGTTACACTATACTATCGTGTCAGAAATGAAAATGTGAGCGAGTTACTTGGCATTAAGATGACCATCAAACATTATTCGCAAGAAAAGAATGAAATGGTTCGGTCACATCATCCGCTTCCCAAACTCTAGTCACCTAAGAGCTTCTTATAAGGATGACTTCACTTGAAAGCGACCAAAAGGAAGGCCCCCAAAGCGTTGGTCTGACCAACTAAGATGTGACACTAAGCTGCCGATACTGACAGCTGAAAG